>VWZX01011112.1:97298-176921 GCA_013399015.1 Galbula dea
TAATTAAATTAACTAAATTTTTTTTAAAATTAAAAAATAAAAAAGCACCAATCACTCTTTCTGCAATTATTTTAACTTTGATCTTTAAAATCTTCAAGCTGACTTACATCCCATTGCTACAGAAATCAAATCATTTTTACAGTTGATAAACACTCAAGTTTACTAGTTAATTAAATCCTTTTTGGCTTTCCCCCCATCTTCAATTTTAACAGAGAAAAAGTTAAGCTTTTAACAGCAAAATGGAGCAGCATTATATAATTCTTTTACTTGATGTTCTTAATTGCAATTGCCGATTTAAACTAGAGAACTCCTTTGAGGGGAGCTTGAGAAGAGTTTGAGTTTCTTTTCCTTAACTAGAGCAGTAATTAGAAAATACTTGGCTTTTCCACACCTCTGATAATCTGCCATTTTCTCTTCCAAACAGCTGCAAGTTTCCCATATTGCTAAGATTACATGAATTAGGTTTGCAAGTTAATCTCCAAATTATCAGTGACATAGTTCATACCAGGTACACATTAGTGACATTTCAAACTCCTGTGTAATAGTAGTATTTTACAATGCATTATCAAAAGATACTAAAAATGTAATTTACACATGATGCCACAAAACATGTAGAAAAAGCAAACTGCTTTTAAAAATCAGTAAGCTTAAGATGCCACCTTTGATTTATATTTTTGTATGCAACAAATTATAGGTTTGACTCCGAAGGCATTGTTTACTAAGTGCCATTTACTACACTTCAAAAAAAGCCTTCATATTAGCAACTACTCAGCCTGAGAAATATTACAACCCACTGAAGCCTGACTGAAGTCGATTCAAAGCATAGGGTTTTCCAGAAACCATTATGACAAACTTCCTTGCAACCTGCCAGCCTAATACTGATAATTTAAGCTTAATCACTCCTGCTAACCAAGCCCATCTCCTCAGCAGCTTGACTTTCCATGGCTCTCATGGCCTCCCAGACCTCTCACAAAGGGACAGTGGGGCAGCTTCCAAGCAGGGCAGGGTTTGCCTTTGGGTATCTACGAGGACAGAGACCAATAACCCTGAAGGGCTTGGTGCACAACTAGTCTCATTTCCTGTACATGAATGTTTCTCAAACTACACTGACAATATCTGATTGCATAAATGTTGCTGACCCTTGTAGTTCACCTGCTAAAATACTGTAAGATTTATTTTTTTTAAATTTTTTTAAATTACACTTGATATTAATTCATAGAAAACTACTGTTATCTTAAGTACGAATAGGGTCATTTGCATCATTTGATTAAAGAGCGTCCATAGGAATTAAAGCTGACAGAAAAAAATTTCCCAGGAAGCAACAATTAGCAGTACAAAAAGGCGAGGGTGATTATTGCTAGACTGCTCTCTCACTTGACTTTTGCAACAAGAGAAAGTTTGGAAAAAATCTCCCTCCTCTCCCCAGAGATTTTGCTGAAAATAGTAAGAGTAGTTAAGAAAAATCATCATCAGTAATGTTGAAGTAATTCCTCTACTGCCATAGCACCACAAAGCCTTAGTTCTCTGCGCTGAACAGCTTGAGGCTGGAAAAGGATTATTTTGCCAGTGTTTTGAACAAGGATTTAGTGCAGGCTAAGCCGGCCCGTTCTTCTCAGAAAGGAGGTGTTGTGGTTTGGGTTTGTTGTTTTGTTTTTTTTTTTTATAAAGTTTGTCCATGCAGACTTACAAAATGAAAATACAAATGGAGCCCAGCATTAGAGGGACGGGAAGAAGGGCATTTCCTGCAGACGACAAACTGCCTGATGCAGGCCTTCCTATCAGCATCTTTGCTATTGGAATTGTCTACTTACCATGTGCAGTGTATCTGCCGACATCTGCTGAAGACTGAAGGTGACACAGAATGCTGCAGAGGCAGATTGACAGTGTGTGATCTGCAGCACATTGGTGCTTTGTCATGTGGCTCAGTTGCTTTCAGATTTCCACAAACAGTTCTGAGAACCAGAAATAATCTCAACACTCAGTAGTCTAAGACCAACCTGCGAAACCATTTCTCCGCACAGAGTAGCAAAATCTGGTATTAAATTTTAGAGGGGTACAGACAAGTAGGGAGCATTGGTAGGCTCCAGTTACTAAACTGTATTGAAGAGTGATGGTTTACCATGATGTGCAATGAAAGCAAAGTTGCTTCTGAAAGATACGATACTTTATTTAAAAAGAATAAAACACAATAGCATAACACAGGGAAATAAAATTTATTGTTGATTACATAATTATAGTACAGTGCTACCCTTCCTGCTGAGGCTCTGGAAGCTGCACTGAACTCGGGTAAGAAACAAATTCCTACATAAAAATGCTGATGTGACAATGCACTTATTAGTGTCAGTGGATATTATTATCATTGTTTATGCAGAAACAGATATAGAGTTGTCCTAGAACTGTAGAACAGGTAGCAGCCAACTAAAACAAAAGTTTACACCAAATTTATTTACTTGACTGCAACGGCCAGTAAAGTTATCATCACCATGTTGTTACAGCCTGTACAGGAGAAAACAAACAAATCCTGTCATTCCAAAAGCTTGACTGAGAGCCATGCTTCTTCCCAACATGAGTGTTCCTCAAGTAAGAGTAGCCATCCAAATACTTCAGCTTTCTAATCCTAAGTAGGTTTCCTATTATATTACCACTAATAATACATGCATTTGCATACTCAAAAGAAGATAACGTGGAGATTTTACAAAGTGTATCAAATGGACTGTATTAGGGCATCTGAAACATGTCTTCTATAAAAAGAGCTGTATTCAAGCACAGGTAAGAACGTATACTGGGATAGTCTGAACACTGTTCAAATTCATATTAGATAATTCATACTGCTATTAAAGCTTTTTCCTGAAACTCAGATTTGTTAACATTTAGAAGCTGTAATACATAAAAAGCTTACTGTTTCCTCCACCTGAGCAGGATGGGGGAAGGGGGAAGGAAAGGAAGAAAAGCTGCAAATTTTCACTCTGACAGCTGTAATGATGTGTGTGAGGTACTCACAGCTTGTATTGGGCAAGTACAAAACCACTGCACTGCACACTGCTTTTCCAAAAATATTTTCTTTCTACCTGTGTTCCCATTACTCACCATAATTGACTAGTACTGTAACACTCAGCTGCACACCTGTGGAGCAAAGCATTTAGCTTCTTAGCATGTCAGAAGGCATGCCAGGGCTGAAGGAAGTTCAGAAGCCATCTCTGGTTCCAGAGTTTCCAAACAAAATCAGAGGATGTGGCAATAGGAGAACACCATGCACTCAGAAACCACCGCAGACAAAAATAAAAGTACGCACGAACTCTACACTTGGTGCATGACATCAAGTTTTGTGCACCCTGAATATCATTCCACCATATAGCTCTAGGCAATCATGCTGATTAGTCTGGCAAATCATCCCACAAATGGAGTAAATTAAAGACTGGATAGATGCTGTCAAGATCCACTTTCCCAGGTTGGTAGGAATTATTTCAAGTGTCAGAACAACTTGGTTTTCACTCTTCCAGTAATCTTTCTCAGTTGCTTCTGGTTGCATAGTGTATTAAATACCAAAGCAGCCCAACAACGTGACTAAACTTCAACTGCCCCACAGTGTATTTGTCTAGTACTATGTCATTTTGGTGCAGCTACTTTATTCATTCTCTGCCAGCAGAAGAAATCAGATGGCTTGAATCCTACCCAATAGTGAAAAGCAGCTCATTCCTATGAAGAGCACAAATCCTGCATGGGGAGGAAGAGGTTGTGTGCCCAAAGACCATACCCACCAGAACACCTGCAATCACCTAATGGGGCTGAAGAGGAAAGCGTAGCTGAGCTGGAAGAAAGCTTAATTCTTCCTAGCCTGACATATCTCTGATTGTTGAATATTTACTAACTTCTGTCACTAAAAATGTGTCTACGCCACATGATTCCTCCTAATTCATTAGGTACCAGGGAAAGTACAGATCTCTGCCCAGGACAACTTACCCTACTTCTCATTAGCAAGGTTTCGTTTCTGGAATAATTTACTGCCTTAACAACAGATACCGCATATCAGTTATTTTCCAAACTCATGTACCAAGGAAACCTGAAGCTACATATGGTTCACAACTCTCTGGTAGAGCAAGCAATATCAGAGCTACAAGGAAGTGACTCCAGCAACATCTGAGACCATTCAGAACTCAACAGACATATGCCTATGTGCAAGTGCTGCTTCAGGCACAAGTGTATGCTACTGGAAACACATACTGAGTTCTCATCTCTGCCTATTCTTGTGCCAGGTGCACCATTGTTGAGTATTACTGAGACGTGTGTCAGTCAGAGCTTTATTTCTCTTTGCAAATAAATTAATCCCATCCCTCTTGCACAATGACAACCAGAGCACTTCTTATACCCAAGTCAGACCAAGAAAGCTGTGCACTATAGAGAAGTTTGCAATACAGTTATTACATCTTTTTTTATCTTGAAATCAAAAGCTTTAATTTAGAAAACAGCATCCTTTGCGTCCTGAGAAGCTTCTAAGAGAGACAGTGGATTGTGAGAAACTGTGGCAGGTACAACTTAGTATAATGCTACAGATGGTCAGAGGACATTATGCCACTCAGTTAAAAATCATATATAGCATTAAATGAAACAGTCTTTTGTTCTGCTGTAACAGAGCAATCATTTCCACAAAGATGGGCACAAAGAAAACCTTTAACACGAAACGTACTCCAGGATAACGCAATTCCTCATCAGGTGTCTTGACTTTGCATAGCCTTTTTGGGCTCCACTCTACTTCACAACTGCCACCCTCAGCCTTCGGAGCCAGTGCTTTGGATTGCATTAACTGCCTGCACTGCCAAACCTCACTGCAGCAGCATGCTTAACATGAACTCAGCAGAAATGCATGACAGTAGCTGTGAGCAGTGGTTTAGTGAGGGCATAGCAGAAAAGGCAGGTGTGGGCCACTTTACTAACACTGTTCTACCGTTCACAGTGCTGCTGCTAACTCCAGACAGAGGCAGGCACAGAGGGCGACCAACTTCTGTGCAGCCACCTGAGCCAGCATGACATACCACGTAGATTCTGGGCATCTATGCCAGTCACCATTTCAGCTGGGTACAAAGGATCCACTTGGCTCTGTGGTGCTAAGAGCAGGCAGACTCATTCAAAAGGCCATACACAGTAATTTAAACTGTAGTACTTTATAGTATAAATAATAAAATATGTGGTGAAAAGAAGGCAGTTCTAAGTTCAGTATTAAGAATACTCCTTACTAAGTAAAAGTTGCTTTATGTTTTAAAAGAAAAAATGAGGATACATTAAGAAAAAAAAAAACCCACACACCAAGAATTTGTCCATCTTGCCACTCTTACAAAAGGAATCTTCTCTTGTTTCATGTATATAAACAGTAAAACTACCCAATTTCCTTGAGTGTCTTAGAGCACTACAGGTATTTAAACACCAACAAAGACTACTCTACGTTAACATGTGATTTGAACAACACAGGGAAATGCACAGGGGTCGCTAGCAGAGAGCAAAGAACATAAAGGCAGAGTAATAACTAATGCATGGGAATTTTAGCATATACAGAAAAAATGACATATTTTTAGCAAAGGCTGGAGTGAAAGATTTTCCAATAATTATGCTATTTAACAGCAAGTTATTTTCTCCTGAAAATGGGAATAAATGCAGCAGCTTCAAATTAACCATTTTAACACTGTGTGCAAAGCTAACTTACAAATATTCACATTTGCTAACACCTAAATTAGATGTTTTAACTGCCAATGTAATTCAGTCTTTTCACTTGAATCTACCAGGAAAGTAAAAAACCATAAACTTATGGTTTTATATTTGAAAGTGAATTTGTTCTACAACTCCTAGCTCACCTAAGGAACCAATGTAATTGTAAAAGCTAATAGATTTGTTTACTTTCTTCTACAAACAATCAACAATTAAGAGTCTCATTTTCCCTTAACAAAGGCAAGACATTCCTTTCCAGACAGGAAATTAACCCAAGGCCAAGATCCATCAAACAGGTATCCTTATGAGGTATTTTAAGCATTTCCTTTAACATTACTTAAGCAAAGTAATGCTTTCGAAAGTGTATTTCTCTTGCTCTTTGGGCCACAAATAAAGCATGAGATCTTTGTAAGGTTTCATAATTGGCATTTCCGAGCCCACCCCTTCAGCGGCTCCTCCTTCCCTCACACCAGTATTGTAAGCAAGCATCCACATTGTGGCAGTCATGCCAAAGCAGGATCCTTCCAAACACCAACTGAACCCATGAGCTCACCATAAGTGCACCATTATCAATGTGAGTTTATTTCATCACAGCAGACACAGGGGACAAGCATCTTTTATGGCGATTATGGTACCCACAGCCCTGCTTCTTACACTCTGATGCCACCCAAATTGCTGTAGTAAGAAGCTGCCACATCAGCGAAGCACCGTAACTGAACCATCCCGAAGCCTTGCCTCCCACCTCTGACAGCCCTTACCTGCTGCCGCCTCCGCGCGGGCCTCCTCGAAGGCACCTCCCGGCAGCCACGCCAGGCCAGCGACGGCTCTCGGGGTGGAGGGGCGGGCCGAACTCGGCCCGGGCTCCTGGCTCTCCCACAGCTGTGGAGCCCCTCTCCCGCCATCAGGCGGCAGAAAGGCCAGGCCACGCCACTCTCTGGGCTTCCAGCCTGCGCTAAATACAGTAACAGCGTAACGGAAAATGAAAGCCTCTAGCAAAGGGCAATATTTCTGACTAACCGTCAGTACGCTACTAGAGATAAAATGTAGCGAGAGAACTTCATCACTCCCCTCAGAAGCGCCGCGAGGACACACGCACTTCACGCCTTCGCGGCTGCCGCGCGCCGCCTCCCGGCGGGGGCGGACCCGCGGGCCAGGTGCGCTCGTGCCGCCGGCCGTGCCGCAGGGGCTGCCCTGGCAGCACCCCCAGGCCTCCCTTAGCATACAAATGGACAGCTCCTGCGTTGAAGATACGTAGCGTTTTACTTCTCTATGAGAGGGTTTTCTTTTTTAAGCTACTACGATTATCGTACACTGTTGCAGACACATTATCATATTTTATTTGTGTCTTAAATGGGTATAGATTAACCTATGGTAAAAAATTTGTTCTTTTCCTTCTAATTTACAACCCTCATTTAGCTGGGAAATACATTTGAGATCCTGTACCATGAAAAGCCTTTCGGAGGTCGGTCTCACCTCCATGTGTGATTAATCTGTTACTTTCCAAGTACAGGTGTGATGGAGGGTCTAAGAGGCCATCAGATCTGCTGGTCATCAGGCTGAAGATTTAACCACAGTGGTGCTTGCAAGAGCCCGAGGTGAGAACCAGTCACTGTTTAAAGGCTTATTTACTAGGAACACTTAAATGATCATAAAGGAAATGCTGCTGTTTTCCACAAGAAAAGGAGTAAATGCTTCCACCTAGGGCACTATCTGGAATCAGACTGTAGCTGAGGCCCATAAGTCATCCACAGACCACATGCACTGGTCCTGAGGAGCTGCCAGGAAAGTGTAGCATAACATTTATTGAAAGTATTGATTCACACATTATAAGGAACACTAGCACTTTAGAAAAGGTTGTCAGAAATATGAGTATATTAAGTAACATCAGATGTAAACCAACAATCTGGTCCACTTCTGTACATGCTTAATGTATTTTGTTTGTTTGTTTGCTTAGATCACTCCACCCCACATAGGTATGGTTAGTAGCCCTCTTTCTCTGCTGGCAGAGTGTTCTATACAGAGTTACCCATCCCTGCACCAGCCCCCAACAATTGAGAGCATGATATAGTTTAAAGGAAGAAAACAAAACAAAACAAACAAAAAAAAGAGGACGGAAGAAGTCATGTGAATCTACTACCCTAAGGCTCTTTTTGAATATGGCAAGCTAAGCTAGAAGCTGGTTTTGTCCTTCTGGCCAAAAGCAGAATATAATGGAAGCCTCCCCGAAGAAGAGGGAAACTACAGTTTTTATTAGGTCTTACAGATAAACATAGCATGATTTATCAGTAGTCTGTGTGTAGAGCAAAAAAGATACACAATTAATTTGGACATACTATATTACTGAGCTAGTATAACCACAAAAAAACCCCCGAAACATACTTTACCAGACCAGAAGACTGTTTATATCTGGCTAGACTCAAGAGTTTTTTTTTAATTGTTTGCAAATAGTCAAATTATCCTATATCCTTCAGTTCTAGAGCTGAGGCATTATAGCACAGGCATCAAAAATCTCACCCAGATTTTCAGCTATGACTAAAACTTAAGAAAAAAAAATCATTTCCAGGAAACTTCATATTTTCAAATCTCTTAAGTCTCTTCAGTTTGTCTTAAATCTCTGGATATCAAAAACTTGTAGCATACTTGCTCCTGAGGATAATTAGCCCCAAAAATATTATTTTTTTTAAGTATACCTGAAATATATTGATATTTACAAATATATTTCAGGGTTATGTGACTGGTAAGTAAACAAGTGTTTGGTAAATAATTACTCTGTTCTTTACTCAGTTAAAAAACTTAATTTTAAAATTTAATTTAACTCATTTTTTTTAGTAATTATTTCTATAATCAATAAGGCTCATATGGCACAATGCTGAGTGGGATACATGGCTCCACGTAGCAAAACCTGACTGATGTTTTCAGGTTACAAATCCTATTAATAGCAGGTTCCTGCTCTGGTTCGTTTTCTTTTTGTGCCCTTGAGCCAGGCCCAGGAAGCTGAATCTGAATGAGAGGTTTCTAATGAATTTCATTTCCAACATTTAAAGGTGTCAGCAATCTAGAAAATACTGTCCATTGCAAGGATACATTCTACAGTGAGTACTGGACTGTACGCTAAAAACTAGAAAAAAACCCCAATTAGTTTAAGGTTGAAACAATGCATTATAGCTGCAGTATTTCCTAAAAACGTCTGGTTTACCACTTGTGCAGTAAATCAGAAAAACTATATACTATGCATGCTTCTGTGAGTTGGAGATGACTCCTTGTTCCCAAAGCAAACCTACAGGACATAGGTAATGTGAATGAAAATCCAGTAACAAACATTGGCTTCCACTTTATTAGAAGAATCCCATTAGAACCTGAATGCCTAAATTGGTATTTTTACTGCTTGTGTACTCAATGCCTTCCCCTTGGCTAAAAGATACTATACTATGTCCTTCAAGAAAAATAGCAGCATTAAAGTACATCTTGTAATTTTGGAGAAGAAATAAAAAGATCTTCGCTTTAGGTTTGGTTTAGAGTTTTGGGGATTATTTTTAGCATGTCCAATAAATTACCTGATTATTTTTGATGACTGCTAGAGTTTTACTATTCCACTACAGTTTTTTAATCATCTGCCTTGTTAAAGAATCAATTACATTTGAGAAAATAAATAGTATACTTTACAATAAATAATATTCAAATCAAAGTATTGTACTTACAAAATAATGTAACCCTGTAGTAGGATCTTTAAGATCAATTCCATTTTATATATTCTGCAGCAAAAATAACATTTTTAGTAGGAAGGAATTACTTACAAACCTACCAAGATCTACACATTCACGTGTGTGTAAACAGCTTAACAAGATTTATTATGTTTCCAGAAACACTATGCTTTTACAGGAGGTTTTCAGCTGTATGTTGTTATAATATGGTTGTAACTATATAACAGTGCTTATATTTAGCTCCATCACAGATTTTCATTTGAAAAAAATGGAGTGCCATTATTTACAATGAACAGCAAATTTCCTTTTGCTTCACAAGTGACTGTATCTGTGTGTGAACAAAATGTTAGGGCGAGGCATTCCAGATGAACTGCTGCTAAGGCTGGACGAGGATGATTTCGTGATGAACAGTGAAGGTCCTGGCAATAAATACCTAGGAACGATATGAAAAATATAGCAGAGATTACAGGCACAGTGTCACTGAAAAGCAAAAGAATTAATCGTTCATTCATCATACCTTATAATTGTTGGATGGAAAATGTATGTACAGTAAATACTACTTATAAAACATAGGGCATTGGGCAGTAGCTAACCCAGGAAAAATATCTAAACTCAGAGAAACACTTGGTAAAATTTCAAGATGATGTATGAAGATCTTCCCAGTCTCTTTATATGTTGAAAGGAAGTGGGTAAATAAAACAATGGAATCCTGTGTAACACTATGATCAAAAAATAAATACTGCATCCATTGTTATTTATTTAAACTGGGTAAAAACTGCAAAACTCTAATGTTTTCCACAGAATATGCTATGTAATAGA
This sequence comes from Galbula dea, assembly GCA_013399015.1. NCBI lineage: Eukaryota > Metazoa > Chordata > Aves > Piciformes > Galbulidae > Galbula > Galbula dea. The sequence goes on from VWZX01011112.1 coordinate 107,516, forward strand.
TAAGATTATTTAGCAAGCTGTAATGATCTAGCAGTAGCTGCGAATTTTTTTTACATTTTGTAACACAGCTGAATTTACTTGAATAAGTCCATCAATTCTCTTCATGGCATATAATGGATTTGCTGTTAGGGGATTGGATTGAGAACAAATCTGAGAAGTGAAAAAAGACCTCTGTGGCATTTTCATTTTCTTTTTCTCTCTCCCTGTAAAAATAATTTTTTCCAGCTAAAGAGATATCTATTTGTAATCTTTGCAAGTTTTTGTTTCACAAACATTTGTTTCCTAAACATGAACAGGACAAAAAATTGGTTTGTACTCAGAAAAAGAAAAATTCTTCAAATGAGATGTTATGAAGCCTAATATTTAGGATATAGAGGGCTTAGATTCCTCTTGCCAGTGAAATTCATGAGTAAACTTCCATTCAGGGTCCAAAGAAAGAAAATGGAGACAGGAAAGTTCTATTGGACCACCTTTCACTACTTTCTGAATGCAAGCTTGTTAGCTGCAGTACATTAGTGTAATCTGATAAGTTTGAATAGTTTGTGGTTGGTGATGATGAAAATTTTTCTGCAGTATTAACAGTAAAAGCAATAAAAACTTCAGTGTTGAAGATTTTTCTAGTCTTAGCTAATCCAAATGACTTTACCATACTCCTGCTATAGCTCTGTAGATGTTTATATTTAATATGATTTGTTTTGTGGCTAACATACTTCTACTTTTCCTGTGACCAAACAAATTCAGTTTCTGGTTGGTTTTAAATTATGTAAAGAGTGCCTGAAGATCCATATGACAATAAGAAAAGGGTTCAGTGTAACAAATAACTTGTCTAAGATGTATGATTAAGTCATAAAATAAGTTTAACAGAAAATATATCAAATGTTTGCACTTAATATTTAACTTATAAAGCCCTTCTATGAAATAATATCTGAAATGTGTTTTATATAAACAAAGCATTTGTAAGTTTATATACATAATAATTCAAATTGCCATTATGGACAGAATTTGGAAGCAGATTAATTTGAAACTTACATTTAATTCTTCACCTACAACTGTTAAATTGCAGATTGCTGGCTCCCACATTTGGAGCATTTTTAGTAATCCCTATACTGCCAATATTATAATCCCTATTGTATCTGGTTGGAGAACTAAACCAGCCAATGGAGAATCAGGTAAGTGCCAAACAATTTTTTTACTATATGATGCTGTTTTGCAAGGTTTGAAAATATATTTATGCTCTGTAAGGTGAAATAATAAAACTTTCAATCTATAGGTTTTGGGAATCAACTTTGCAAAACTGTGCAATACAGTAAATCAGATGGCACTTACCTGACCCTTGGCTGGAGCTGTGCCCCTATAGCATCCCACTGCGAATGTGAAGCCAGAAGTATCATATAAGTTAGAATACCTCTAAGAATGCAAATCTGGAATCAGTGACTTTGAGGGATCTGAGAAGGGGAAGAAAGGAAATTTTCAGTTCACTTTATGGAAAACCTTTGCTGCAGCTACTTTGGCAGTAGACAATTGAGACTTGTAAGTGTAGTTTTACACAAAATGTGTGTATCAAGTGTTTTGTGCATTTCATGAGTGCTTTAGAGAGATTAGGATGACAGAAACTAAAGATCAAGCGAAAGGTTGGGGGATGTTGCCTTTTTTTTAATACATTGTGAACTAGGATGAAAGAGGAGTATAGCAGTAGCAACAGAGACTGAAACCTATTTAAGTAGTATCCTTTATACTTATAATTTAGGAAGAGAATATTGAAATTTATACCTTGTATCATCCCAGTGGGAACTAATCCCAGTTGGGGATCCTCTTGATTCTGATGAATATTTGTAAACCACCAGCAGACAGCGTTTACAAAGCTGTACTATTCGTTGGCAACACTGGAGTTGCTCAGGAGTCACCACCTCTGTGCTTTTACTGAATATGGTTTCCCAGGAGCTCCTGTTATGGAAGAACACACGACTTCATGTCTTCTGTCACATATTGCAATCTGAGAGCTTTACTGCTTTGTATCTGATTTAACAACAGAGGAACAAGAGAAAAAGCATGACCTTGCCTGTTTACAGTCTATACTATTTGACACAAAGGCTGGCAGATGCTGAGTCCAAAACACAAATTAAGAAGTTAATCTTCATATGTGAAATGTCTACAGCCATTTTTCACTTGGTTTGGTCCCTAAAGCATTTATAGGACTATTACTTAGGTTTAGCACATAAAGATTTACTGTCATGTAATTGTATACGTGGTTTACAGGAGGAATAACAAAAAACACTTATTATTTTTAACAGGCTGCCACCTGAATGCAAATGTGATGTGATATTAAAAGAATAAAATAAATTCTTTCTAAATGTCTACACAGCTTAATAATACACTTCTAATTTAAGTAGATGGTACTAAGAAATAAATATTAAATTGATTCACCAGAGATTAGCATGTGCTCTGCTTCCTTATTCAAACAATTGTATGAGAAGACTTTCTCAGTTTAGTCATTCAGTTATTACTTATTTTTTCATCTGGCCATATGAGATTGGTCTTTACAATTAAGTGCAACTTGCAGACTTTACCTATAGAAGTTTGCCTTTTTGAAATTTAGACCATCATGATTTTGTTTCCTCAAAAAGCCATTTCTCTTTCCAAAAAAACAAACAAAGCCCAAACCCTACCATACCAATATAAACTAGGTATGCTTTACCACAGAAGAGAAAAAGAGTTTGTTGCATACACCTCAACACTCCAGTTTGTGCCAAATTCTGACCAGAATACAGATCATTCCATCTGTTTTAAAGGCAACACGGTCCCTGTGAAAACTTTTTTTGGTCAAACATTATCCAGTAGCACAGGTGGTTTGTAAGTTTGAGGGGGTTTGTTTGTTTATGAAAGAAGCACTTCATAGAGTGAGGAAAATTTGCTGCATCTGGCTTCAACATAGCATCCAGGATAATTTAGCCTTGTACACTGAGATCAGCAGTAGATTTCACCCTAGTGTAAGAAGTTTGTCCTTAAAACATCAAAGAACCATCAAGCTTACTTCTGCCTTGAAAGATTTTTTTAAATTACACTGTATTAGGATGGAATTACAAACATAAATGACTAAAAGTTAAACTGTATGTATAGCTAACTGATTTTTCAGTCTAGCTTTCCAGTCCTGATAATAGGTTCCAACTGAAACTGGTCAGTCCTACAGAATTTCCACCACACACATAATTTTCAAGTGACACAAGCACTTCTCCTTCATTATTATCCACATAATGAATTTTTTAATAAATTGTTTATAAGGCATCAAAACTGTTTCACTTCATAAACAGCATAAAGTAATTCTACTACTTGGAGATAGTATTTTTTACTTCATTTTTTGCAATGTTATTTACTGTCTGCAAACTTTCCACATGTGTTTGTACACTGAAATTAATCTATTGTCTTCATTCTTTCCTCATGAAGTCATGTGGTGGTTGATAGAAAGCAGCAAGATGAAGTTCTAAGTATTACATTCGTTCAACAGATTTGCAGTGCTACACATAGTTGTATTCTAATTCAATCCATAAATCTCCAAAATCCTGTGGAAGAAATTCTCCTGATAAATTCCTTAAGTTCTGGGCTTTGAGGTCTCTGACCACTTTCTACAATCAGTGAAGAATAAATAATAAGTGGCCTACTATAACAATGGCTGATTCTGAACACAGTGGTATTCATCTACTCTAATAACAGAGACTGAAATTTGGAAATACATAGATGAATTTTAATGAGCATTCATATAAATGTGTCTATGCAACCTCCTTTATCATGCTACCCAGATTCTCTGTTCATTATACTGCAGTCAACAGGGATTAGAGTACTGTTACCTAAGGAAGCTTGTTTAGTTATACTGTAACTTTAGTTTCCGCACATTAGTTAGAAATCATGAAGACCTAACCAAACCCCCAAAACTGTATTATGCTTGATTATGCAATATTGTCAATTATATGTTATTCTTTTTATAACCACCTGAAATCAACTGGTTCTACTAGTTTTCTCTTATTGTTTATTGCACAGTAAAACAAATGTAGCTTTATGAAACCACCTACATGATGGTTATTTCACTGAAGTTTTCTTTGTTTCTTTGTTCACTCTTTTTGATAAAACAGCATATGCCTAAACAGAGATGTAACCAGCAAGAGGAAACCTTAAGGCTTTTAGCTCTGTTCTTCTTCCAAGACATATATCTTACGAATAGTCAAAGCACTATACTCCTTAATACATTTTCATATACTCACATTTTTTTCTGAATTATGACATTCATACTCCTTCTCAACATATTACCCCAAATTTTACACATACCCTATTGTTATTCCACTCTATTCTGTAAAATGGCACAATGAACTCTTCCACAGAGTGATGAGAAATTGGCCTTTCTGCTACAGAGGTGCTGTCATAGTACTCTGTTGTGGACTATACATCAAGAAGAATGCTTGTAACTGAATAAAAAACAACACTGGGAAGGTACTAACAACCTTTCTGTTTTCTTCTGTGAATTGAATTCTGTATTAAGTATGCTACATGCAGAGTGATCTCTACACATACTGGATATTTGTATTACTTTCATAGTATTTTTAGAACCTTTAAAATAGCAAGTCTTCTTACAAGCAATTGGATCTTTGTCAAAGAATTTAGCACCGCTTTAGAGTCAGCTGAGTCTTGTTCTGTATGAATGAAATTATTCCTCGATGAGAAATTTTACTCTTTGTTGAACTCTTGCTGACTCAAAGGCTCTCCTCCTCAGCCAAGAGAGCAGTATAGTTGTTCAAAGGTTTTGAACAAAAAACATTCTTCGTAGAGGAAAAAAAATCTAAAATGAAAATTTTCATGCATTGATATGAAGATTTGCCCAGCAAAAGTAAAATTCAAAATAATAACAGCACTATTAAAAGGGGAGGTAATTATAATATTGTACTGCAATAAAAATTGAGCTTGGACTCAAGACTTCAGACATCTCTGCTAGCCTGATGAAGGGACCCTGCAGCTGCTGAGGATTATACAAAAAAAAAGTTTCAGGCTGGAAACACAGAAATCTTTTCTCACCCTACTTTAACTTTTGGGGTGTGTTGTATTCCCAATACCTTCCTCTAGCAAATATTAAGGCTGACATTATCTGCATGTTCCCATGGCCCACCTCAGTGAAAAAACAAATGACTCTCAACAGCTTGCACAACAAAAAGCCCTCAGCAATGAGAAGATAATGGTAAAGAAGTTCAAAAAACAGTGACCTTTTGGATACTCTCAGATCCTTCTTCTTGTCATCCATTTGCTGGGAAACAATTAACAGGGGCATTTTGTGCATTCCCTGCATGTGACAAATGACTACATGTGAAGAGCACTGGAACAGACTGCCCAGAGAGGTTGTGAAGTCTCCTTCTATGGAGATATTCAAAACCCACCTGGACACGCTTCTGTGTGACCTGATCTAGGAAATCCTGCTGGGGCAGGGGGGGTTGGACTAGATGATCTTTCAAGGTCCTTTCCAGCTCCTAACATTCTGTGATTCTGTGAACGTATTGGCCTGATTCCTTTGTACATACAATATCCATCAGCATACTATTGTATTTGTTGTAGTTCATTTTCAATAAATCTCTTCAAACACTTATGCAAACTAAACTAATCCCGTTCTTTGTACATTGTATATACTTAGAGAAAATGTCTTTTTGCACACAATCTATTTAATATTTAAATATTTGTATTCTTATTTTATGAATAAATGTGGCAAGTAGTGGGGATCATTTTATACCTATGATATGATCCTCTAAACCTATGCTTACATGAATGCCTTTGATTTCAGGAATGTAGATTTTTTTAAGTGTAGGATATTGAACTTTCTATGTATGGCCTGATCTTCTTTTCCCCATAGAAAACTTGTATTTGCTACCAAACCAAAAGTATTTACTTACCTCAGTGTGGACATTTCCTATTCTGTACATACATAAATACCCACTGGGGTCAGAAATAGTGAATAGAATCAGGCTCAGAAATTTGAACTCGTTATTTGTAAATCACAGAACTGACAGTGCACTTGGAATAAGGTGTCAGCTGTGGTTGTGATTGAATTCTTCCCTTGAAAGTCTTGAGCTCAGATAGGTATGATGATGATTACTGTTGATGGTATGTCCATATTTGACACTCACCGTGGTCTGGCCTCAAAGTTTTGCACCATCCAATGAAAGGGTTGACCTAAAGCTCAGATATTTTTAAAATTAGATTTTGCCCTTAGATTATTATATTTGTAAATACGTTACTAAATGTCTGATACCACTACTGAAGTGGTCGGCCTAGATTATTAAGATTTCTAATTATACTCTATTTTTAGATGGTTTTAAAACAAGTTCAATGTATTAAAACATTCTCTTGAATGAAAATGAGCAACAAAGTATGCCAGCACTGATTGCCATTGTTAAGTTATGAAGAAGACCAAGATAAGAAAATTAGGCTTACCCTGAATTACAGAAACAGTTCCATAGACCTTGACCATGGCTCCAAAGTAAGCGATTAAATACACGGTTAAAGAGACGGTACAGATGTAAATTTTCAATATCTGGAGCCTTCCAGACACGCTGGAGAACTGCACGAACACTCGTCCTGACTATATCCAAAACCTAGGAAAGAGTATTCCAAGCCAATCAAAGCAAAGGCATATTGCAAAACCTAAAGCCAACTGTTCCATGATTCACTGCCATGTACACATACAAACACACTCACACAGATGACTGCATAACTAGAAATTCCCACAGATGTCTGTTTCATTTCTCTGCATTCCTCAGCAATCTTTTATGATATGCTTTTTCTGTCAATAACATTTTGCAAAGAAAAATCAAAATATTTTACAGAAAAGTTCATTTCTTTTTTTTCAGTCTGTTCAAAATTAGCTCATTTAAATAACAAAAGTTTTAAAAGAAACAAACCAGTCACAATTACAAACTAGAAGCAACATAATTAACCACTCAAATATTATATATTTGAAGATGAATACTTCCTTTTCTCCACTCCCTTTAGAAAACCTATCTACTTTATAAAGGACTAAAATGTCCTGAAAAGCACACAAACTTGCTTTTCATTTAATATCTGTTTAAACTCAGTGTTATCCTACATCAAACCATTTTATTTTACCTTTCATGTAGGAAACCATGTAGTGAAATCAGTAAGTAAGAAAATAATCAACAAGATACTTAAAACAGCAATGTTTGTAGAAATGCAATGGATGTATTATATATGGACTACATGTAAATGCAAGTTGTAAAGATATGAGTGAAGAAAATGCTAAGCTGCATTCACTATAGCATTGAGAGTTCTAGCCAGTAGGTCCTAGATAGTCACTATACACACACACGCACACACATCAGCAGTCACGCATGCAACTCATCAGAGTCTTCTTGGATACACCTTTGGATATCCCACTGAACTCGGACATGGAAGGTGGGATTCATCTTGGCTGTTTTTAAACATTTCCATGTTCTCTTAAGTCAAGCCTCTAGGTTCCCTCCACAATCACTGGAGAGGAACAGGCTCCAGAGTGTATTTAGATACTATCAATAACACTTGGAATCGTTATGTGATCAAAGCAGTATCTAGGTCCCACACTGGCAGAAGAAGAAGAGTGTATAATCTGTCCTTAAAAAATGCCTGTGGTGCATGTAACCTATTAACAAGAAAGTCTGATGAAGCAACATGATTTCTGGTAAAGATGACATGCTTACTGCCTCTTCTGCAAAACAGCATCTTCCAAAAAAACAGTTTGACTCAAGTGGGTGGTGAACTGATGGAGTTACCTGTTTATTTGGCATAAGATAGTGCAAATTAGAAGGTACAATACTTTCCCAAGAAACTCTGAGATATGTATGAGAAACTGATTCACTATGGACTGAACCTTGCATCTTAAAACAAGCCACAGACTGCCAAGTACTCTGGAAATAAAAGAATTTTCTTGCTGTTTCTATTGTGTTAATATTGCCAATATGCCAGAGGGGAAAACATCCCAGTTAATTGTTCTTAATTTGCAAACATAGCCTCAGTCTTCTATTTAAGAAAAGAGAGAGGGCACTGCACAAGAACTGAAACTTCACAGAACCTGCATCCTTATTTTTTTAAGTTAATTGCCCTAGTTTGTCTTGATCTTTCTGTTTACTTTAATTCACATAATTTACTTTAACGTAGCTAATTATCTAGGTGTAACAGAACAAGATGTTATTAAAGAGCAAATTCAAAACCCTCTGGTAACCATCAACACACTTTTAAAGAAAATAAGTGATATAACACAAAGCAGTCACAATTATTCCTATACAAAAGTCTCTTTTTCCTAAGACTTGGGAGACTAAATTTCATTTTAGCATGTATTGATTTCATCAGCTTACTCTCAGCTTGCTTCTAAATGCCTCCCATACCTCTGCTGTAATGCCAGAATATTACACCCTAAGAATATGAGCAGAAGTTTTATTTTTCTACATCATGTTGAATAATTGTTAAGTAAATACAGCTGTCAGGCATGAACACTGAAATCTAGTACATTGCCCAGGTATTTTCTTCTTGTGTGTTAGAATTTCTCAGTAAGTATAGTGAAGGGTACTGAGTCCTGTTTTGAATTTCACAAAGTTGCAGAAGGTACCTTTGAGACAGATTCCTTACTTGCATAAATATTCTCCACCTTGAGCTTGCTTCTCCTGTATCCACCTCATTGGAATATAAAATATACTTCTTTCAAATCAACAAAAGCTTACACATTTTGCAGTCCTCAGCTGCAATGTCATTGTCAAAGTTAATCTGTTTTTATAAACTATCCTTCTAAGAATAATTATCTGATTGCTTGAAGGGATTGAGGTTAAAAGTAGTTAAAAAAAAAAAGAAAATCATTTCCAGTGCCAGCAAAGATGAAGGGCCCACTAGCGCTTCAGGAATTTTAAGTCTCCTAAATTGTAAAAGGTGTCCTCACAAGAGCAAAGAAGTCCAGATTTCTGGTTGTGCAGTTCTTGCTAATAATGACCTGGCATATCAACCTGTATCATCCTGACTTTGTACAGGTGCCTGTGGTTTGACAGGACTGTCAGTCAAATAAAGCACAGAACAACCCTTTATTGTAAGCTTTCTGAAAGAATGCTTAAAGGAGAAAATTCTGAGTAAATTGAAGAAAAAATAAAAAAGCAGACACACAGGTAAATTTAGTCAAATAGCCAAAAGGATGTTAGGTAGTCCAATTGAAGAATGTATAGTAAACATCCCTCAGTCACTAAAGAGCAGATTTATTACTCTCCCTATGACAATTCCTTCACTTCCCATAGTTCTGGGGAATGTCCTATGGGGAAGGGTTGAAAGAGACACCTTAACAAGTCTTGTGTGAAAGCCCTACATCTCAGTTGCAACAACAGGCCCAATCTGGTGACTTCTTTCCACACTTACAGGAATCATAAAGAAAGCAATTCTAGCAACACATCCCCCAGCAGTTCCAACTGCCCCAAAGATTCCTACTGAGCAAATGAAACCTCCATTGCAACAGCAGTGTGAATTTTGGACCTGTTATCTATGTACGTATGTATCTATCCTTCCCTCCCTTTAGCAGCTCTTGCCCCATTTCACAATTAAGATTCTGGCTTTGGGGAAAAGGCTACAACTGCCATATGCACACGACAGAAAAGCTCTCTGTGCATGTATGTTGGGATTACAGCACTCTTTCCTGTAATTAAAAAGAAAAAAAAGATCATTTTAAGCAAAGGACTATTCAGCAGAAAGCTACAGGTAACAAACAGAAAATGACACAATTTCAGTCAATGAAGTCAACTGATAGCTGACAACGGCACAAAAAATAATTCTGCTTAATTATAGATTTTCTGCTGCCATTTGACATGGTTTAAGAATTTTGATTAAACTATAGCCTCCTACACTTCCAAATTTTTCTTCAGTTCGTCATAACTAACTTAGTTTTAGAAAGCTGTGTGGACACATATTCCATTTAATACCTGAACTTAACTTGAATAGTCAAATATATTTTTATCATATGGCATCACATTAAATGCATGTTTTCTTTGTCCAGTATAAAAATACAAATGTGTCATGCATTATTCATTAAAATACAATTTGAAAGACTGAGGATCATACTGCTGGTTTTCTAAAAAGTATTGAGATGAGGATCTGAAATCATTCTTCCATTCTTCTATAATAATCTACCAATCTTTTCCAATTATAATATTTATCATATATGCAGCATTTTGATTAAGTTACTTTCTTTTATGGTCTATAAAAACAGATTGTGAAACTGAGACACACAGAGATTAAATGCCTGGACCTGATACGTTAAGCCACATAATGTGTCAGTTACCAAAGCAGAGAAAGACACAAAATACTAATTTAGGGGCACTAAAGTATTAATAATAGATACAATTTCTGCTACATTAAGGAAAATAAATATTACCTGAGAAAAAGGTTTTATCTCACATATGACATGCTACTGTATGTCAAGATAAAAAAAGACTAAAAACTCTTTAGATGCTATGCACAACAGTAGCTCCTAGACAGCAGATGAGCAAAGGTGGAATGATAAATATAATTAGTCCTTTGCAAGACTAAACCAGGTAGCTGAACATTACAACAACGTCAATAATTTTTGCTTGGCAGATCTATTTTTCATTCAACATGACTGACAGGTTGTAATACTGTGGGTCAAAGACTCAAATAACCAAGTGCAATATCACTAACTCTAATGGAGTTTTAATGTGCCTGCTCTGAAACTGCTGGCTGGTTTACGCCTTGCCAATCAAATCTGCTGAATCAATAGACTTCTAAGAATGTTTGCTAATAATTAGGTGTGTAAGCGCTAGTCATGTATTTGTTTGCTTTTCTTTCAGACGACTAATTTTTTTAAGAAATTGCTTTTGAAATTATATTTCACACTAATTATGCTTGTCTAAAATACAGAGCAACATAATTTCCTGCAATGGAATTAATTAGTATATATGTTAGCATTAATAGCCAGTATTTCGGCATCTCAAGTCACTCCCAGCTACTGATAAACATCAGCAGAAACACTGCTATGTGTCTGCTTCAGAAGATCTTCAGAAAATGAAATATATGTCACTTACTTTTCGTTGCTTTGCAGAATCCAGTTTTATTAACCAATAGGATGCCACTTTTGTTTTATGATACTTCCAATTATCCATTATCTGTAGTCATTGCAAAATACAAGATAAAAGAAATACACGTAAGAACAAACGAAATCTGGCATTTCATTCAAGAGTGCTAGTGCTAAAACATGTCAGCATCTGAAAGACCTGTGTTAAAAAGAACTTTTCTCTAAAAGAAATTGAAAAGTATTTTCAAATACCCGGAGGGAAGGTCTGCAAAGATGCTTGCAACCTCTCAGTTTAATCCTACCCTCTCTTCCCCCCCAATTCTGACAGTCACATGGTCCAAAGCAGGTAGAAACTTGGATTGCCTGACTCAGCTCGAATTCCTTGAGCAGAGCAGTAAGTTCAATAATGCATAATTGTTAATCTATTTAAATAGTATGGAGGTTTGCTGCATAAAGGGCATTAGACATACCTTCCACAACATCCTTTCTATAAATGAGCACATAGGAACCGTAATACTCTCATTTTATGATGTCTAGGTGCTACCAAAATAGCTCGAGCTGTGAGCATACATTTTTATTTTCTTTTTGTTATTTTATCTTTCTATTCTATTCCAGAACTACTACAAGTTCTGCCTCATTGACAACTGATATACCATTACTTCTTTCCTTCCATGATAAAATATTATTACCCCTCAGAAACTGGTTAAGGCCAAATGAAATTTTTTAAATAATTCTGCCATAAGAAAGTGATTTATAACCATGCTAACGTTGTATGAGAAAGCACCACTAGATGGAGTGCATACACAAACATACTCACATACATACAAAAATTCAGTGACACATCTAAAAGAGAAAATTTAATGAAGCATTTTATTCCTGCTTTTATAATGAGAAACTCAGTATGGTAGTTATGAATTCTATCTTCCAGAATCACCCAAATCAACCATTTGGAGAAAGGAGGATTCCTTTCCACTGTGATGTAGTTGCACAGATCACTAGAGAAATAATCAACATTTTGAAAGCTCACAGAGCAAAGGTCATTTCTGTTCAGATAATGAATTAGATTAATCTAAACACACCATGGACTGTGCTTACTACATCAGAATATAGGTGTTAATTTAAACTACTAAATCTCTCCATATTTCTACTGAACTGAGAAAATAAGTTCTAGCTTCATTTTTCCAAGCTGATACTAGTTTATTTGCACTAGAAATTTAAAAGGTATTCAGATACCATGTAATTTTGGCTTCTAGCTGTAAATGTTAGGTGTTGCTTTTGAATTGTCCTTTAGACTGGGTATCTTTTCACATGACTGATACCAAATTGTGAGGCTCAGGACTATGTTGGATGTAAGAAAGGGTAAACTGACAAGACTAGAAGAACCAAAAAGAGTATGACTAGTGTTCTTTATGACTAGCAACTTCCAGTTTGCCTTGCACCATACCACTCTCTAATATGCCTATTTAAGAGCAAGTTAAATGTGTCAGGATCTGTACTAACAATACCAGATGAAATATGAATTGTAACATTATTCTTAGCTTACCGAACTTTCTCCACAACGAAAAATTCAATTCTCCTAACCTGCCAGCCTGTTTCTCATACATCTCATAAAGACATAAGAATGTTTTCAGTGCTGCTCTTTTAAGGTGAGAAAGAATGCAAAGCTCCAAGCTTTCAAAATCTTTTTAATTATTGTGAGTTTTAGAAGTTTTAAGGCCACAAAAGCTCATGAATCATAAATTAAGCCTTCTACTTCACTTCATTTTGGCCTAAACAATAAGTGTCTAGCCTGTTATTCTTCTTTCTTATTTAGAGATACTTACATCTTCTATAATTAATTCTGATTCTTCCTCTGTTTTTCCTGGGAACTTCATTCTCATGTCATTGATAATGAGAAGAGTCTCTTTTGTCAAAGCAACTTCTTGCTCTTTTGTTTTCTGTTGCAGCAAAGACTCATTCTAAAAAAACAATGTGAAGCAGTGGAAAAGTGTCAGGCATGTCATTAGATCACATTACAAAGATGTTTCCTTGACAAAAATAAATAGTACATAGGGTGAGATACCTTTAAATACATTATATTGAAGTGTATAGATGTATTATCTAACACATAACTTATACACACGTCTCATGTATAGTAATGGACCACCATTATTTACACTTGCCAAGAAATTCAAGAAAAATAGTTCAAATATAAGCTGTTTTGAAGCAGAATAAACAAATATATATTTGATACCTGGGATGCCAACCATTTAAAATACAAATTTGAAATTTAGACAATAATTTTAGATTAGTCATAAAAGCTTCCCTTCAGTCCTTCACTGCAACAATTTCATAGGAACTGCCAGCTGTACATCATTGTGCCAAGATTTCAGGAAGCATTAAAAAGTAAGGACACTTTGCTCCTACTCTGGTTAGTGAGAGCTCTGACAATGTCTTGAACTATCCAGGATTTTATTTACAATATCAGTGCTTTTTATACCAACACCAACTTGAACCCCTAGAGCATCTGTGTAAACTATCCCTGCAGGGTTTGGGAGCTTTCTTTACATCTGAGACACTAGTTAGAAGTATTTCTGATCCTCTGTCTTTTCTTTTGTGTACTTTTGCATTTGCAAGATTGTGAGCTTAGCATTCTAGGCATTTCTAAATCTTCGTGTTTTGTAAGAACTACAGGATTTATTTAAGGAATTTTTTTTGGCAAATGATGAATACTTTTAAGAATAAAAAAATATTCTGCTCTATGATTCATCATAATGTGACTGAAATAATAAGATAGCAAATATTTCCAAATCCACTTTTAACTGCTGTAATAATGTGTCTGTAATTCCCAGCTGTAAATGGCTTACTCTAAACTTAAGTTTCCATACCTTCAGAACATTTGGATCTCAACAGCTTATGGCAATACAGTCCTCTCTTCTTGTCCAATGGATAGATAAACTAATGTTTTATCACACACAAATGATTTCTTCTTAGTAAGTTACAGTTTATCAATGTTCATTTTATTCTAGCAGTAATACATATTCTATTATTCTTAGTTGTAAAAAAAAGCATGATCAGAGTTCCATTCATAATACAGTGCTAAATTATGAGTAGTTCTTATCCATTCTGTAAGTAATTTCATTCTCATTAGTTTAAGAAGCATAACCTAAGCTCTATCACCCAACATAATTGTTCTGCATACCAACATAATTTTTGTGGTGGAACTTTCTCAATGAAGAAGAAAATATTGGTTTCTTGCTAATGTTAATTTAAGTGAGTAGCCCATTTTTAGTGTCAGATGGTAAGGGACTTTTGTATTTTTCAGTAATTTGTATTTGATATAAAGTTTATGTGAATAGAAAAATCTATATTAGCCCTGTCTCATTAAACTCTCAGAGTACATCTTGATGATAAAAGGGTACTTTTTAAACTTGAGATAGCTAATGTGATAAAAAATATCTTTAACATGTTGCAATGAAAACACAATCTTAGTGTCTTTCCAATTCTGTTAGCTGACTTTAAAGATGGAAAACCATGTTAAGGAGTATTTCACAAGATGTCAGCACACAATTTTAAAAGGATCCTTTTTCATCATTTAGACAAAGCCTCACAGGCAAAACAGACAAGGAGTGTTCTACTGGATAAAAACGATTAGAGATAGCAAATACTATGAAGCAAGTTACTAGCATTACAAAAGGATTATTCCCAATCAAAGATCACTACAATAGAGAAAGGCTGCAAACATGGGTTAAAAGTACCAATTTGTTTTGCCCCATCTCCAAATGAATTATTTGGATGATGAAATATATAGGTCAGGCACCAAAGCATGAATGGAAACATACTGGCACCAGCACACAATATAATATTGAACAAGAATGGAGACTGATCCCAGAAAATACTGCCAAGGTATAAGGGAGTATGTGGTCCATCATGCAAAAAAAAGAAATGACTGGGCTGGGAAGGAGATACCAAAGAGGATGACAGTCCAGTCACCAAAGGAAAAAAATGTATGGTTCAGAAGTATATTATGAAATTACAACTAACCACACAAATTCTAAACAGCTAAAAATGTTTGATCTATTTATTCTATTAATTATTTAGACTATCTGAGTCTAAATGCATGTCTGTCTCAGAGACAGGTTTCAAAATGCAAGAAGTTTTATCGTCACTTCAAAAAAAAAAAGATGGCTTCTGAGACAGTTATTGCAGTGTCAACTCCTAAAGACAATAAGATCTATAAATTTTGAATTGTTCACTTTGGAAGTAAAGCTCTACTGCAGTGGTATAGTGTATGTGAAATAGGTATAGAAGGTTAAAAATTAATTACACCTTCTTCTACAATGGACGCACATAAAAGTCTCACTAATATTTTATTCTGGTACAATGTATTTACCCTTGGAGTATACACTGGTTTTGAAATATTGATGTATTTTTATTACTGTCGATATGTTGAAGGTAGGTATATCCTTATTTCAGAACCAGAAGTCCCTAAACAAATCACAGAAACTTTTTAAAGAAAGGTAAAAACTCTTCCTATCTTCAAAAAAGTACTTGGGAGAGAAAGTTTACAAGTCACAAAAAATCTTAAGATTTCCATTCTAACAAAATGTAACATCTATGTTGCTGTACCAGAAACACTGAAACATCACAGCTAGCAGTCAACTGTAGGTCACGTGCAGGTCTAGAGATATTAAGTTCTTGAGTTTCTATTAAAATAGCATTGACTATGGTACCTCAAGTTTTCTGACACTGTAAAAATGAGTAATGTATTTCTTGAGTTTTAGAGAAATGGAACACATTTGGAATGCAGCTGCTGTGTTAACTCACCCCTGAAGAGTTCATAGTTCCCAAGCTGGGTGTCTGAGAGACTCTGGCCGAAGATGGGCTACGATTTAAAGAATGAGACCTGTTCACTGAGGATGCGCGCTGGATGTGCAGAGATGCTTTGGCTGAAAGGGGACGCTGCTCAGCTACCTGTGACTGCATAGTCAATATTGCTATTGAACGAGGGCAGCTAACAGAACGCCTGATTGGACCTGTGGATGACGTGGGGGATGAATTTGATGGTGATTTTGTATTTTTAATCGATGGTTTCAAGTTCATTCTACCTGCAGAAAAAATAAATTAATGATGTCATTACTTACTATTCTCTTAAAAGCTATTTTTCAGTCTTTGCAACTAACAAGACGTATGATGTGCACAGATGTTGTACTATAATGTCACATGTACTGTAATGTATGTTGACTAACAACTATATATGTACAGTCAGTCATGTCATATGCCCTAATAATAGATACCTGACATAGTCTAAAAGAACAATTATTTCTTCCTCATAGGCAGCTTTAATCAGGTAGTCTGGAGTCTTCTATAACATCATCAGTTTTAAGACAGATTGCATGTGCCCTATGGGCCAAAGACTATGTGGCTTCTGTAAGAATATGGAAGTGGTAGAGAAAATTTAGTTGATGGATCCTCTATTTGCAGATATGGTCTTCCTCATCAGCTCCTGCATGGCTATATAATTTTTTAATTCAGTCTTCTGCTAAATATAGGATGCTGCTATGAAAAAATTGTAGGAGCAGCATTATATGTGTGCAATTACATGATGAAATTTGAGACAATACACTGCTAAAACAAAAAACAACATGCTATAGCTACTATGTTCAACAGAACATGCTCACACTAATGCTCTGCAGCAAGCAAGAAACCAATCACACACACACACTAAAAAACCTGTGTGGGGATCTCATCTGCAACATATTAAATTCTATATGTCTCCAGATACATTTCTTTACCCTACCTATATTCCAACAGATTCAAGCACATTAAGACTACCTTTTGCAGCAAAAAAATTACAATCTGCTCCAAAAAAACCAAAATCTAAGAGCAAGGAGAAACATTCACACCATTTCCAAGTGTAGCCCAGGTGTATTTTTCTCTTTAGCATTCTTGGCAAAAAAATATTAATTTTTTTCTTTTTTTTTTTTTCTGAATTCATTTTCATGAATTTAGAAAAGATTTTAAAGAAGACAAAACAAGCAAACTAGTGTTTAACCTTGAGTTACAAATACTGATACATTCAAAAATCCTGAAGTATTTTATATACTTCATCATGAATACCAGACTCATTTGAAAAAGTCACTTACCTGATCGTTCCAAAGATTTGCACTTATCTTCTTCAAGATCATAGGAAACTTTTTTCTCCTTTTTTTCATTGTGATCTTCCTTTTCAGTTTCTTCTCCTGATTCTGACAGACTGCTACCACTATCACAGCTACTGTCACTATTGTAGTTCTTAAGTTTTCTTAAGGGCTGTGCACTTTCTGGCATTGAACACAAGGGCTAAAGCACAAACAAAACAGAACAACACAAACAAAAAAGCCAAACCAAATCACAGAATCACAAAACGTTAGGAGTTGGAAGAGACCCCAAAAGATCATCTAGTCCAACCCCCCTGACACAGCAGGATTCCCTAGACCAGGTCACACAGAAGTGAGTTCAGACAGGTTTTGAATAGCTCCATAGAAGGAGACTCCACAACCTCTCTGGGCAGTCTGTTCCAGTGCTCTGGTACCTGAACTGGGAAAAAAAAATTTCTTATATTCACACAGAACCTCCTATGCTTCAGTTTACAGCCATTGCCTCTTGTCCCGTCATTGGGCTTCACTGAGAAGAGCCTGACCCCATCCCTCCTGACACCCACCCTTCCCATATTTGAAAGCATAAATGAGGTCACCCCTTAGTCTCCTCTTCTCCAAAATGAAAACAAAACAAAAACAAGAAAAAAACCAACCAACCCCAAAAAAACAAACCAAACAAAAAAAACCACCAACAAAAAAGGGAAAATAAGACAACACCCAAGAAGTTTAATTAATTCATAATCTCAAAAGAATACTTTATTATCACACTAGTTCCCTGATTCAGGCAGGTTCATTTGTACATATTTAAACCCTCCCAAATTAGATTGGAATTTTGTCCTTTAAAATAATTTAGAGTAAATGGTTAAGTATTTCATTAAATTCACTACACTGTAATCTTAATCCTTCTGACATGAAGAGCAGCACAATATTGGGGGGGGGGAGGGGAAATATTTTAAGTATGACTTACAGTACCAGACATGTTGATTTATAGTTTGAAATAATAAATCAAGTGATACAGAATACCACTTAAAATCATTTTCAGTACTGATATTTGCAGTAAGTGAAGCTATAGTTTTAGAATGATCAATGTGAAGAAATACATCAAGAAACTTGGGCTGGTATACTTCTTAAAGAGAAACTGATTAACCCACATCCTGCAGAAAGCAGAAAGAATACAGCAAGCCTTGCTAGGTGTATTTCGTGTCCCATATGCACATACCATTCAGTGTCATCAGGTAATTAATCTTTTGCTATTACCAAGGACAGTGCAAGACAAAAATCAAAAAGCAGGACATAGAGAAACTCATGCAAGAAGAGAAACTACAAATGAAATTTTTCCTTCTTCAATCTACCATCAGGCAGAAGAGAAAAATACAATCTCCTCCATTTTATTTATTATCCTAGGAAGGCTCATGTGGTCACTTTTTGTTACACAAGACACACTTTATAATTAAATGTATGCTCCCTAAGCTTCTATTCCAGCCAAAGAAGGAAAGGGATTTCTGCCACTAACTTAAAAGCGAGAGTATGTTTATGCAAGCCAAGCTGTTAAACCAGATAAGGAGCAGCTGAAGGAGAAGAATCCACTGAGAAGAGCCCTGGCAATTGTTCAAGTACACAAAGAATATTTTAATATCTATCCACCTGCCAAAAGGACAAACTAAGGTGCCTCAAAACTACTGCTTTGTCAAACAGCTTTGCTAATCATGAAATACTGTGTATCATGGAGATATACCGACCAGACATCTACTCCTGATGAGTTATACAAGGCATAATAAACATTTTTGATCAAAACTCGCATCAGCTTTAAGGTAGAACTCATTCCTCACCCCATTATCCTCAACTCATTTATCAAATGAGTATTCCTCACCCGTTCTACACTAAACAGAAAATTCTGACCAAGACTTCACATCAACTAATGAAAAAGAATAAAAAGGAAGGTCAAAAAAATTACAAAAAGCAGTAATTACAAATAGCAGATAAATCTGGGTTTAAAGTGACCTTTTAAAATAAGAGAATTTGATTGCTTAGCAATGCTAATCACCCTAATTTTCCCCTAATGCCAACCCAATATTTCTTTGATTAAACTCATCATATACCAGAAGAATAAAAAAAAAAGTAATTGCTCCTGTTTTCTAAAATATCTGTTATTTTATTTCCTTGGTTCCTCTTCCCCACACAAACACGTTCAGTATAATAAACATGAGTTTATACTTAGATATTGTGTAAGTCTAAGGTGCCCTCTAGAGGCTACAAAGTAACCAGACATTACCAGAATGTATTTCTCAATCTAAGTAGAATTCAGTAATATTTTAATTGCCTTCATTCTGGGAAATTCTTGACTTGTTTTCTACTGTAATCCCCTAATCATGTTCAGATCCAAACAGGGCTGAAATTACTAGCAAATATGGAATAGCTGTTACATGTAAAGCTTATTTATACACACACATCCCTCTACCCCTCAGATACATAAATCTATGTATAAATGTGTATACATATGTTTCTATTTATGAAGAGGATGAGGAGGAAAACACCTCTCTCTCCTAACAGTTCCAGTTGTTGTGTATAGAGTTTTTAGAGTCCTGACTGTTTCTTTTTCCAAAAAAAAAGAGTGTGCCCAAGGCAGACCATCTGACCTTATACACTTATACCCTTCTGTCAGCAGGCCAGTCACTGGCTTTTAAGGGAGGACAGGACTTTATAACCTTCTCAAAGAACCTTTCATGTTGAGTAACATGACATGGAAAGTCCTGTTCCCTCAGGTTTGTTTTGTCTATTAGATCTTGCACATATAACATTTTTGATATGCTAATGCGTATCTGTCAGATTTTATGATTTCAAGATGATGAGGACAGAATCACAGAATGTTAGGAGTTGGAAGGGACCTCAAAAGATCATCTAGTCCAACCCCCCTGACACAGCAGGATTCCCTAGACCAGGTCACACAGAAGCACATCCAGATGGGTTTTGAATATCTCCAGAGAAGGAGACTCCACGACCTCTCTGGGCAGTCTGTTCCAGTGCTCTGGCACCTGAACTGGGAAAAAAAAATTTCTTGTATTCACACAGAACCTCCTATGCTTCAGCTTACAACCATTGCCCCTTGTCTTGTCACTGGGCTTCACTGAGAAGAGCCTGACCCCATCCCTCCTGACACTCACCCTTCCCATATTTAAAAGCATAAATGAGATCACCCCTTAGCCTCCTCTTCTGCAGGATAAAGAGACCCAGCTCCCTCAGCCCTTCCTCATAAGGAAGATGTTCCACCCCCTTAATCATCTTTGTAGCTCTGTGTTGGACTCTTTCCAGCAGTTCTCTATCCTTAAACCGAGGGGCCCAGAACTGGACACAATATTCCAGATGCGTCCTCACCAGGGTAGAGTAAAGGGGGCGAAGAACCAATCTTGACCCACTAGCCACACCCCTTCTAAAACACCCCAGAACCCCATTGGCCCTCCTGGCCACAAGAACACCTCTTGGCTCATGGTCATTCTTCCATCTGCCGGGACCCCCAGATGATTTCCCCTTCACTGCTCTCCAACATGGATTATTCTCTTACCTAATAAAATGATAGGCAATAGTAATTTCTACTGCCTACCTCACTCACCGGAGTTCTATGCAGATATATATTTAGATACTATACATCTCACAGCAGACCCTTTATAAAGACACAGCCAATGAAATGCTTATTATTAGCCTTATGCACCTTACCCCTTATGGGAAAGAGGAGATGCTCTTTTGGTACAAGGTACAAGGACCATCCACAATGGGCATCTGTATTTCAAAGGGAAGACACAGGATATTATGCAACCAGGGAAGTCACTGGTCATATGGCTTTACTGTAGCATGGTTTAAATGACTGAGAAGTACATCAGGACCCTGATGTTTCTGAGTTTGGGCTCAGTACCCTGTTAAATGTTTATGGGCTCCAGCTTGGGAATGGCTTGTGTGTAACCAGTGTATAGAGATAACATAGATCAAGTCTGTATGTATACAGTCAACCAGATAAGTGCTCTCTGAGGGCTGATGGGAAAAGACAAGCTTCTGGAAAAAGGAAAAATATGACTGACATCTTAAACTTGAATTAAGTAACTCTATTTTAAAGAACTGAAAACAAAACCTCAAGGAAAATAATCCCTGAAGGAAGTGGATTGAATGTGTTGCTGGAGTGGACTGGATTTAATTTGTTTTCTCTTCTTTAATTGAATCCACCACTGTTAAAGTGCTAGCTCACAAAAATCCCTGTTTGTAATGAGGTTCTTGCAAATCTATCTTAATACCAGATTGGGTACGCAGATCCTCTTTCCAGTACGGATGCCTGTAACAAGAATCTGAATCTAGAGAGAGATTCTTGCACGTATCTAAAGCACCACTGCAAGCTCAGGACAATTGTCAGTATTCATTTTGTATAGAAATTCCCAGACTTGTACACCAAGTCAACAGAAACATAAAATGCCGTAAAAAAAAATTACATACGTCCATAAACAAATCCATCAGAGATCAGGAACTTAAATATAGGCTCTTTTAAACAAACGTGACCTAAAATGTTTGCAGGATATAAGGAATATTTTAACCAAGCCCAACCTATTCATCTTTACTGGCTTACAAAGATATGCAGTGTATTTAAGGCAAAGACTTCCATGAACTATGCATACAACTAGAAAGCAGTAAGCTAAAAATAATATACATTCATCTTAAAAGCAGATTTTGGATAAAAAACAGACTCCAAGATAAACTGTACAACTCCTTTAGCAAGTAAGCAAGATTCATCATAATCATAATTAATCCTTTGGGCTTCCATACTGCCTTTTATCCGATGATCTCAAAATTCCTTAGTGGCACTAACTGATTAAAGATGAAAGCATTCTTTTGAGATAGGCTATGGATAGAAAAATCATTTCACATACTGAAATCAAGCAATCTCTTGTACAATAGTTGTTGCCATACACAAAAATTCCTCAAAATAGCTTAGAGGGGAAAAGAAGGCCCTCAAATCCAGTTAAAATTTGAATGGGATTTAGTTGGACAAATGGCAATTATATTTCTTTTCATACTTAAAAAAAAAAAAAAGTTAATGGCAGCCTGAGGAAAAAAACTTCCACCAGGACCAGCTAACTCAATTCTCCACTTAAAATTCTCAGACTATCTATCTACAGAGTGAAATAAAAAAATCAGTATCTAAAAGTCAAATACCTTAGGTCCTCGCTGCCTTGTACATTTTCCCATTAGCTTTTCATCATCTATTTCACACTGCTCCAGAAGATCCAAAATGTCCTCCTCCTAGCAACAGGAATTTCACTACAGTTAATTCAAAGCACGACATGTCCTATGCTTCCAAAATTCAAGTACCAACTTGTAGGAATTTGAAATTACTTTGATTACTAATTCCTCAAATAAGACTATGAATCCCTCCATGGCAGGATATAAAAGTATTTCTCCTGATGCACACTATTCTGCTTGTTATCAATACAAAACTGAAAGTTAAAAGCAAGACAAAACTGAAAGTTAAAATCAAGTCTTAACATTTCCTAAAGATAAAAGTCTGAAGAAAGGGTTGAACAAAGATTCGTGTAAAACAGCTGGATGATTCCAAGGACAAAGATGGAAAATTATTTCTCAGATTTCCAATTAAATCATGTTAGTTTGTTATTTTAAATATACCCATTTTCCTACTGTCTCTGACTACATGAGTAGGCAATCAGGCAGAATTTCTGGATACCTTAAACTAGTGGAGCTGGTTTTATGACATCTCTTGTTCCAGTCCATACAAGTGGATGTATAGGCTGGGATGTTACTGGAGGAAAGAGGAAGCAATTACCAGCTCAAAAGCAGTTTCTGCCAACCTCTAGTTTGACCAGGGAAAGGCTGAGGATAAGGAAATGGTAAAGTAGCTTATAGCCATCTAGGCTGTCTCCACCCTGTGTCCACTGCAGTTCATCCAGATTCAAGGATCTGGCCCACAAGCTGCACAAAGAATAATAATACAATGATGGGGATATTATCAAATGCTATTTATTAACCATGACACATGAAAAAATAATCCACAAGGTCATGAATTTCAAGATAAATAATTTCTAAAGCCACTATTTCTCACGCTTCAGTACCTTCATTCTTTTTAAAGGGTTATTCATTTCCCGCTGAAGTGAAGCTGCTCTCCCAGCAAGAAATGTCTGAAAAGCTGTGGCTAACAAACTCTCATACTTTTCAAGTAATGTTTTATCATCAGGAGGGTAAATACGCCTAAAATAGGGGAAAAAAATCAAATTTAAGATAGAAGCTGAGCTACTTATCATACTAGGAACACAAGTAGTGCAGCTAATTCACAGTTTCTCCTATAATGCATACATATTCCATATGTAATAATTATATAATATCATATCACAAAACATACGCTCTGAACATTATTCTCTAATTTTAACTCAAGTGAACACATTTATGTTTAAACCAGCAATTAGCCAGTCAAAAGAAATACTGTGCAGGTCATTCCAGAGATATGCCAAAACTCAGTTCTGCAGTGCTCCGAAATTTCAGTGAGTGTGAATGATGCATGCAAGTGTGAATGATTCATGAAATATTAACCTAAGGCTGCATGTAACATTTAGACCCACAAAGTAATTCGTATTAGCAATAAAAGGACACAGAACAGTGACAATCGGAGCAATCACTTTGAATTAACAGGCGTTATGTGCATTAAAGGCTATGTACTGCACTAGAATGATAAATCCTCCAAAATAATGAATAGGAAGAAACCGATACTATAAGAAGAAAAAATTTGGGGTACATGGATGTACAGGGTGACTCTGATTTTCCATTAGAACAGCTATGCCATTATTCTCTAAAATCACAATAAGGTAAGAAGGTTACAACAATATAAGAAGCAGGACTTGGTGACCTATTCATGTTCACCAAGCAACAATGGGCTTTGAAGAAAGCCACTCCAACCCATGTATCACGAATACCTGAAACACAGCCAAAAATTATGAAGGTGGAAGACTAAGTTCTAATTGTATTGTACGGAGTTAATCCATAAGTTAATTCCACCTGCACTGCACAAAGCATAGGTATCATTTATATATTGACTGGCATTATGTGACTTCTATGTTTTTGTGGATCTTTTGTAAACTTTGTATAAGGTTCTTTCTCCTTCCTTTTTAGTCTTTTTCTCCTTGAAAAGGTATCTTTCATGATGATTTTGTTGCCATGAAAATAGAACAATTATGATCCCATTAGACTCAGGGCAATTCTAGAGCAAACCAAACATGGTTCCAGTTGGCATAAAAATCCTGTAGGAGATCTAATATAGTTGCAGTCAACACATTTTAATGGTGTTGATTCTACTGCCAAAAATGTGCCATCCAACAATACTTTAAAGAAAGGATATTAATTTTCACATATTTAGAAACACATTGCAGCTAAAGGCCATTTCAAAGTCATATACATGTCTTTCAGTTTCTCATAAATTCACAAAAGCTTGACAGCACGGCACCTACTTTGACCACCCTCTGACTCCTACTGGAATCAGTGGGGTAGATGTACTTGCAGACAGAGACATGACTAAGCCAACTGCTGAACAGACAAGCTTAGATTAAATCAAAGCCTGCTGAGGTTGATTGAGGTTTCTCTGGTTTTTATTCATAGAGGTGCATTACAGTATGCAGCAACACTAGCACCCAAAATTTCTAAGATTGTGTGGCAATGCCTGACAAAAGCTAGTCCTGCTCTGCAGGAGTACATCACAAGGAGAAAATACTGCATAACGCTCAGATAAAATTTCTCTGCATCCCTAGCCAAGATTCCTTTACTTCTCAGGCTTTGCTGATTCTCAACGTTATTGCAAACATATGGTAATAAGAAAACACAAAGTTGTTCTGCCTTTCTACATGTGCACATGAAATGACACTTTACTTTTTCCTGAGGGAAAAAATAGTATTTTTATTGATTTGCATTAACTAAAAAGCTAAATAAAGAGAACATTTGGTTCATTTCCAGTCAAAAACTGAATAAGCAACCTAAAATGTGACCAGTTAAATAGTTAGACTTTAAAGTTACTGAAATAGCAAAATGTATTAAAGCATCATGTTTCTCCTTCTTGTAGTCTAGCATGAAAATAGTTGCTTCATAGTGTGGGGTTTTTGATGTACTAGTTCAGCTGCACGCATGTCAAGAAAGGATGTAATTAAAACTGGGAATGGTACAAAAAAAGACTTTTTGTAAGCAAAATGCTACTTCATCAAAAATGAAAATCTCACAGAAACACCCGTCTGCTTAAATGAGACGTTTACAGGGAATTATAAAACATCTGCTCAAAAAAGCAGAGATGAAAAACAGTAGTAAAGGCATTCTGACTAATTCAGAATAAAAGATGTGAACTTGGACCTCCTACATCCTGGATGAACATTATAAAGAGTGGACAAATACTCCCATCATCTCTTCGTAGCTGTACTCTGCTCTCTTTCACAAAATATTCATGTGACATGCTTTCACTTCTCAAAGAAGCAAATATCAAGAAATAATAGCAATAACAAAAACATTATAAAACAAAATTCTTGTTTTCTGGCCAGTGTTTATTATAACCAACAAATTAAAGCTTTTTTTTGAATGTACATTACCAAGGAATTTGAAGATACTTATGCTCAAGCCTACTAAGACCCAAAAACAAAGTGCAGAAATATGAATATAGTATTTCAAATGCCATTCTGTCAAAAATGATGGAAGCACCAATAAAGTTTCTGAACTTTTGGCAAGCCTCATAAATAACATTCAGATTCCTTTTTTATAGGGAAATACTCAGATTTCAGTTTTTCATAGAGGAATAATCACACCCTTATGGCTCCTCCCTAGTGATAAAAATCATGATATGTGATTATAAAACAGATACATACTGACAGTCATGGTTCTTGGTACACTGAATGTGAACAATCATTTCTTTCAAGCAAATGTATTGCTTATACACTAAAGTAACTGATGTCATATGAATTCCTAAGTACATGCCAAAATTCAAATCAAACAAGGAACTATCTGAAAACAAAACTTTACTACATGGTGTACATGTAAATATTTTCTATAAATGCATACACATTTTTGGCAGAAGATTATCTGCCACAAATACTTGCTTCCATTGTTCCTAAAGAACGTGCTGAAAACCTTCTACTAGCACAGTTAAAAATAATTACCTGTAGTTCCCCATGTGTCTATTTTCATGCTCCTCATTGGAAATCTGTTTACGTACTTGTGCAAGTCTTTCCTTCTACAAATCAAGAAAATAAGACAATAAAAACAAAGAGACCATAGACCATAGGCAAGAAAAAGCACATCTTTTCCCTTCCTACCAGCTCTTCTTTTCTCCTTTCCAGTGTGTGGCGCTGCTTCTCCCAGTCTGAGGAGCCTGGCAACAGTTTTTTCATTGAGCCTTGACCATACAGTCGTTTTTGAGCCTCAGCCTTCTGTTGAGCTAAATTTCTCCTTTTATCACTTGTCCTGAAACACAGATTATATTAAGATATGTCAATCCAATGCAGCTGAGAGGCACTTTCATCTCAAGTATATCATCTGTATTTTCCAGTCAGTCCTGTGTGGTTTATGATCTAAAGTTACAACAGAAACACTCATTAAAAATATTTTAAAATATTAACTTATATGGCTACAATATTTCCACTCTTTAAAGGGTACCGTAATGACTCTGGACTATAATTTAATCCACAAACACAGTTCTATCTGGTTTTCTGAACTGTAGACTTTTTCCAGTATATCCCGACTACAAAGTTTTCCTGTAGAGGGGTATGGCTTTTGACTGCATGTGAAACTACTGCAAAGCAAATTTCCTGCATGGCCACATGCCCACGACTGCACTTATATTCCCACTTTGAGACCTGTTTGAAAAATCATTAAAAGGAAAAAAGTATGAAAATTACTATTACTGGGCATTTTTTGCAAGCAGATCAGCAAGAAGAAAAACTAAATTCACGTTGCTTTTAACAACAAAACTGACAGTAAGGAAACATTTACATTTTGAAGACATGAAGGTTCAAAAAAAGTCTTCATTTTGTTCTAGCCCAGTAGAAAGAAATAAATAAGTAAATATATATATATATATATAAATCAAAGCAATAGGAAGAGAGTCAGACTGAAGAAAAGAGATCAAGTTTACCGTATGTTGAGAAGCTTTAATGCATTTAGCAGAACACCTTTTTTTACATCATAATCTATTTTTTGATCAGTTCCAAAGCTTGGGGCACGATTAATCTGAAAAAACAAGATACAGAAGACTCAGGAATGGTCAGGTTCATTGGGAACATATCTATTGTAACAGGCTGTGGAGAAACCATTCCTTTTAATACAGCAGAGATTAAGTGAATACATGTTGAGAAGTTCATTTCCATTTATATTTTTTAAAAAATAAAGCATTGAGTATGATAGACACTGGGAGGCAGGAGATGTACCTTTCAGCCACCAAGTTATCCAGGCACCATTCAAGTACTGGCACTGTGAATCCAGTCTGATCTATACTTAGCTACTGGAACCAGAAAATTTACCATGCAAAGTGCTGTTAAACACATTATTGAACACTAAGTGCCATACTACAGTAGTCAGAATGGGAAGAGTTAAACTCTTTTCTAGTTCCCTGTCTGAAAGCAATGCTGAATATGCCTCTAAAAATTAACAACTATGTAAGGACAGAAAGATTCTGTAATTCAAGGTCTTCTTTAGTATATTTAAAAAGTTCTTCTCTAGTATATTTAAATAACTACTTAGATACACTTTACAGCAACACCTAAAGATCTAAGTTATTAAATTACTACATAGCGTGAAAACACAAAATAATTAATGGCCTCAGTAATAAAAAGCTTACAAGCTAAATACATTAAGATAAGAGATTAAAAATGTTACCGTAAGTATTGAGGAACAAGGGAAATGCAACTGGGAATCAATGAGACTAAATCAAATACGTAACGGGATCAAATCAAATACAGGAGTCTCAACAAATCACCATGTAACAGCTGCCAAGCTTTGGAGCCCCTGCAGAAGAACTTCAGAAAGCTTTGAGGGGGCACAATGAAGTAGATGCATCAACATTCCTAAGAACACCTTCCAGGCTGGTATAAAAATTTATACATGAGCAATGGGTGCTAATGAGAGGCAGAAATCTCCCCTTGACAATGAATGAGCAGTGCTAGTTACAGAAGGGACAGATACTGAAGAGCTTCAGAAGTGAAAACTAATACCTTGTGCCCCATGCAAATAAGAAGTAGGATACTGACAGTATATTGCAGAAGGCAAAAGTGGTTCATTAAAATCATGTTTTAACAAAATAAGAGTATCTTAGGGCCTCTACAGTTCTGTGACAGAACTATTCTGGCTGGTAAGCCACTAGCTTGTCACTCATTTTGCAGACAGGCTGGAAAAAATGAGCAATAAGATCTGATGTTGAAAGAAAAATCACAAAAATTCAGCATAATGAGTGAAAAGTGTATTCGTATTCTTCTTTGGAAGAGTCTCATCCAAATATTTAATAGACCAACCTCTGCAGACTGAACTGTTCATCTGCTATCACACCACGAAGGCTGGTGGGTTTGGGGCTTTTTTCCTATACCGTTTTCCTGTTCCTATGTTGGACTGTTTCTTGCAGTCTATGCATGACAATTGTTTGACAGCATTTCATGTACACTGAATTAGCTGCTTCTGTTTATGTGGGTGCTTCTAAAAGTCATGGGAGAGGAAAAAAGCACATCTTCCCAAAAAAGCAATTAAAGAGTGTAGATTCAACAAAAGTTGCCAGAGCTATATTACAGAGCTATACTCATGAAGGAAATCTATGTAGCACCCAATTGTTACAAACAAGGTCCTTCAGCTACAACAATAACTGGATTAACATCACATTCTCATTAAAACTTTCAGAAGCATCAGAAAAACAGCATTCCTCCAGAACAATTACCTTTACCTGGGTCTCCAAAAGCAGTGTTTCCATATGGATGCTGCAGAAAAAGCACCATCTATGTACTCAACAACCTTCAACGCACAGATCTTCTTTGAATGTTTTCTTACACAGATACGGATTCAGCTGGGACTTAGTTAACTTTTCTCTTTAATTACTTTAGATTTGTTTAAAGAGGTTTACCTCTAGGAGCCATGGTTTTAGTTTTCTGTCCAGCAGAATATCAAATCCCAGAACTTCAAAGCAGACACTGTCACTTCCTGGTGCTTGCCCTGGCCTGCACATGCGATAAGCATGAAGAACATGTGGTTCTGCAACTATGAGAGTCTTCACTACTAACTCCTGTAGGGATTTTTTTCAGAAAAATTCATCAGGAGAGAAGACACCATTTTATACTGAACTAATGTTTTTCATACTTTCATCTTTCAAATTTCATTAAAGTATCTCCTAAAAATAGATGTAAAATAGCAAATAAATGGTGTGTAATAAACTAGTCCTACAGAGCAAAAGATATATTTTTATATAGCTCTAGAGTTCATTGTTATACTTTCCATAGTACTTACTTTTAGGTATGTAATAACTTAAACACTAAAGGTGTATTGGGAACCAAGTATAGTCTAATCAATCCTCACTCATTTAATTTTGCAATAAAATTTTCAATAAATATTCTCAGAATCATACACACAGATGGTGCCTAAGCACTAACGATCTTAGGCCAATTTCTCACCTAAAGACACCTACAACAAAACCACTGAGTGCAATGGTGCAGCTTTAAGTCCATGGATACATGCAGTGCTGACTGCAATTTTGTAAATATTCACACATAAAATTCACTTTATACACTAGAAGAGTCCCTAAGAATTTAAATAGGATGGTTCCTTTGTATCATATTACTTATGTGAACAACTGTTGAAAGGGCTTCTGTCCCTAAGAAAACAGTCAACACTTTTACAATAAATTCAGTCTGACTATAAAACATAATCATCATTTATAGTATGTCCTCTGTGGCATGCATTGCTGAGAATTTGGATTAATTTAGTTTCAGAAATCATTTTGTAATCCTGTAAAGAGGATGGCAGAAGCAATTTATTTTCCAAGAACACACAAAATATAGGAAAGCATATTAGTTTCATCTTACTGAAATATCACTCCAGAATTTGGAGACATCAAGATTATTAGTTTCTAGAAACTCAGTAAACCATTTTATGGAGCGTTTGCTTCCTTTGTCTTCTGTTTCATCCCGTTCAAAGTGTTCATTATGTTTATTGACAGAGTAGTTAGTCAGGTGCATATACAACTGACTCTAAAAAAAAAAAAAGGAGAAAAGACATTAAAAAACCCTTAAACACAGCACTAGAATGGTCAATTCAAAATAATTAAAAGAAAAATACATTAAATCAATAATGACATAATCAAAGAGTTCATATCTGCAAATACGCTATGTGCGTATTTAGTGCTTCTGATTTTGGGAGATTTCATCTACTGGATGCTCTAGCCTTCTTATAACAAAACCTGTGGTAGTTGTTTGTGGTCAACTGCTCTACCACTCAACATCTGGTTAGACAATATACTGTATCTGCCATTTTTACAGCCCCTCTGACAAAGCAGGTTCACCTAGGTCAGGCTGCACAGGACCACATCCAGGTAGGATCTGAAAGCTAGAAGGAAATTCCACAACCTCTCTGGGCAGCCTGGTCTAGTCTCTGCCTGTCACCCTCACAAGAAAGAAGTTTTTCCTTATGTTTAGGTGGAACTTCCTCGGTTCCATTTTGTGGTGGAACTTCCTGGCTTCCAGTTTGTGCCCACTGCTCCTAGTCCTATCACTGGGCACCACTGAAAAGAGACTGGCTCCATCCTCTTAACATCTGCCATTTAGGTACTGATAAGCATTGATAAGATCTCCTCTCAGTCTTCTCCAGTCTAAACAGTCACAGGTCTTGGCTTCTCCTCATAAGAGAGATGCTCCAGTCCCCTAATCATCTTCATAGCCCTCTGTTAGACTCTCTCCAGCAGTTCCTTGTCTCTCTTGAACTGAGGAGCCCAGAACTGGCCACATTACTGCAGAAGTGGCCTCACTAGGGCAGATCAGAGGGGGAAAAGAAGCTCCCTCAACCTGCTGGTCATGCTCTTCTTAATGCACCCCATTAGCCTTCTTGGCCACAACGGCAAGCTGCTGGCTCTAGGTGAACTTGTTGTCCACAAGAACAATTACCATAACTTGCAAAATTATTACATTCCACCAGAAGTAAACAATAAAGATGCTATTCTGAAGTCTGCTTTAAAATCACTAAAAAACACTTTGGCATCTGTTTCGTAGACAGTCTCACATTTCAGTTGTCACAGTAGTTTATGAGAAATGCTCTCATTATAGTTATATCTTTAAATATCTTTTACATATAAACTCATCTGCTATGTTGATATCTGCCAAACTTGCTCATTTTTAACTGGCTGGTGTCCATACATCAGTGGGAGATAAATTTCAAGACATACATTACATAAATGAGTGAGCGCTATAGTTCCTTTATGGAACAAAATGCAACCAGCAATAGATTCACATTATCAGTTGCATTAATAACAAAAACAAAAAAACCCACAAACAATAATAACAAAATCACATTCCAAAGCCAACTTGTAAATCATGAATTATGTTTACATTATCTTCCAGTACAGACATTAATTCAGCTTTCCACTTATACTACCACAATGACTGTCCTCATCACAATGATAGAACTCGTTATGTTTGATACCACACTTGAGTTTAGTTGATATTCTAAGCTGACCAAAAGTCTTCTGTTCCAATTCTTTTTTGATAAGACAGCCAATGCATAACAGAAGCCTTCTATTGTCATTTATCTCACTGCACTTACTTTTGGAAAAACTTACTGAACTTAATAAACCAAATCAATTTAATTGCAGTCTAATTAAAAATGTATTGTATTAGTACTACAAGTAATTAACTTCTCCCATGGCTTCCAATTACTGCTTTGAGAATCATTATGAAATCTATAGGTTTTGAGTCATTACAAATGTCACTTTTCAATGAAATTCAAATTATTGAAGAAAAAAGCATTTCTTCAGACTACAAAAATATGAAAGTGTTTTGTTAAACATCTGATCTAATCTTTAAAGTTATCTACAGCAATGTCACTGTGGAACAACATCATGCAAAGAACCACGCCATTAGTGATAATGCAGGTTATTTCATACAATAAGCAAACTACAACATGAACAGCTGGGAGAACATAGAAACAACTGCCTGTTCTGTTTAACTACTCAGAGTATATTTCAGTCCTGTGAATGCTGAGATTAGTAACAGTGAAAAAATACCAACAGTAAACTATTCCAGGTATAACACTGGAATTCTTCCAAATATCCCAGTTGTACTGGACTCCAAATTATACCTGCACTCTTCAAAAGTGCACATAGAGACTAAGTGACAAGTAGGGGAAAAGGCTCTCCATGTGTTGTCTACTGCATAGTTACACTGAAGCAGTGAAGTGAAGAAGTATATGCCATGGGAAGGGAGAAACACAGTAGCAAAACAGTACAGAACAAGGTACAAGCAACTCAATCTACTGATGCCTCCCAATGATTCAAAGCTACTTTTTTCTTAGCAGACATCTGCATTTTGGTCTGTGCTGGAAGAGAGAGGCTACATCTTTCAACAAGGGAAAATGCTATACAGTGAGCAGGAGGATTAAAGCTCACCAAAACTTTAGCACACCACCTACCATTTCTTACCAAGTTTATAGGCAGCCCTGCTGTACCATCCTAAAGATTCCAACTACATACTCCTTTCCCTGATGAAGTGGTCACTGAAACATTACCAGCATCAGATTCCCTCACACTCAGGGACTGCAGTGATCACTCACACATTGGTGTTTTGTATTGCTGTTTCTCTGTTTTCTGCATAGGTTCCCAACACAATGGCTGAAACATTGCAGGATTCACTGCAGAAGCTCTAAACTTCAGGGATGTTAAACAATGATCCAACAGAAGACAAACAGGAGATAATCTACTCACCACCACCCCCCCAGACAGGGTCTCAGATAAATACAAAAGCAATGTAACTGTTCCTGAAGTGATTTTTCTTCATTTTGTTTTGGGTTGAATGTCAATAACTGAAATATTTTCTTTTCTTTTAGGAAATATTTAAACACTATAGCATACACATGTGCAAACTCATACAAAATTACACATAAGCAGTAATATGGCTATACTTGTGATTTTGATAGAAAAGCATGAGTTAACCAGCTTTCGTTTTTTTTTCTTCAATGACAAAGTTCAGCTAGATGAATACTAAATTAAATCTCATTTCACAACTTATCTTACCTCCTCCAAACACTACACAAGTAAAAGTCTACATGCACAAGCAATATATTGGAATGAACTCCAACTTACCAAATTTGAGTCACTGGGGGGATGATACTTTTCTGTGCCCATTCTAACCAGTCCATCATGATATAAAAATACTTTTAACGGATCACAGGAGGTTACAAGAATATACACACGTAAATCAAACTTGTAGCCTTCCATAAGAAATGGTTTGTCAAGATATTCCTGAACAATCAAGTGATCCTGAGCTTGTAACTTTTCTCCATTTCTTATTAAAGAGATCCTGGTAAAAATAAAAACATGGAAATTTGACATTATTTTTTGAAATGGATTTTCACAGTCACCCAGCCGAAGTAGTCAGGCTAAAGTCCACCTGGAGAAAAAGACTTACAGATCTGATTTGTAGAGTAGAGAAAAAGTTCCACTGACCTACATGGCTTTTGTTTTCCTGCCCTTTATGATGTTTCACTGGATGAAAAAAGGCAATGAACCATTTCAAAGCAATTTTGTGCTTTCTCTGATTCAATAATTTGTAATAACAGGTTCCCTCTACACTTAGAAATTGTTTGGCAGAACGAGTCATCTCCAGCTTGTGTGATTATTCCCTGTGCTGTTCTAAAAATAGGCTTCCAGTCTTTGTTGCAACTTCTGCCCATGCTTAATGTACAACATACGTTAAGCTCAGTATTTTTGCATTCCAGTTTCCCCACATGGGAATGAAAACTGCTTTATATACAAACTATAAACTGGCAGTCCCTAACTACATAGATTTTTAATAACTAATATTTTTCAGTGCATAATTACTAATCCTGAGTTCCCATACTTTCTTTCCTCAACCTTACTCTCTATATTATTTACAATACATTTCAGTGTTGTGGTGCTGAGTACTCCTAACATCCAGGCATTTCTTTGATTACGCTGCTACCTTTCTCTTCAGCTTATCTTTGCCCTTATCAAGAGCACTGAAAAACAAGGAAATGGAAAAGTTTGGGAGGTTTACTTTTACAGTAATTCTGATCTATTTTTAATATCTAAGAGCTTTACTATACTGAATAATCCAAACTGATACTAAAAGCCATAAGAGCTTTTATTGAAGTAAAATTGAAATATCTAAAAACAAGAAGAGAGTTAGGAATTAAATTGCAGTATTTATCTCATTGTTTTTACTGTGCAGCCCTGTCACAGCAGGCAAACCTGTTTCAACTCAACTGCAGGTCACAGACTCCTCAGAAGTGCCCTTCCTCCAGCATGGGTGTCACCTCCTTACGAAGAATGCACCTCCAGCCACATCCCCAACAGCTTTTCTTCTGTTATTCCTACACCTCATGGCTGCTGCTCTCAAAATGTTATACAACTTGAAAGAAAATATTCTTACCAATACACAGCTTCTCTTTCTGTAAATGGCATTGGATTTCACCTTAAATGAGTAAGAAGACTGAAGTTAAGATGCTACTTACCCATGTCCCATTGCACCATTAGCTGGCTTGACTATGAATGTTTTCTGTCTACGTTTCTTCTTCAGTTCTTTTACATAGTTCTGAAACTGTGTGTATTCTGCAGGGAAGATCCATGTTCGAGGAATAAAACTATACTCTTGAGGCTCACTCTTGATCATTCTGCCAAGAAGTGTAATTGAGTTAGAATCTGTTAACTTTTTAAGGACAAATTGTGCTTGACCAATCTGATGGCCTTCTATGATAGAGGGACTACAACAGTCGACGGGGAAAGACCAATTGATACACTCTACCTAGATTTCTGCAAGGCCTTTGACAAAGTTCCACATGACATCATTATCTCTAGATTGGAGAGATATGGATCTGAAGGGTGGACCACTAGATGGATAAGAAACTGGCTGAATGGACATGGCCAGAGAGTTGTGGTCAATGCTCTGTATCTACGCGGAGACTGGTCATGAGTGGTGTCCCACAGCACTCTGTCTTGGGACTGGTGCTCTTCAACATCTTTGTTAATGACATAGAGAGTGGGATCAAGTGCATCCTCAGCAAGTTTGCAGATGACACAAAGCTGAGTGGTGTAGTTGATACACCAGAAGGACAGGACAACATCCAGAGGAACTTGGATAAACTTGAAAAGTGGGCCCGTGAGAACCGTATGAGATTTAACAGGTCCAAGTATAAGACTGCCCAGAGAGGTTGTGGATGCCCCATCCCTAGCAATGTTGAAGGCCAGACGGGATGTGGCCCTGGGCAACCTGGTCTAGTCGGTAGGATCCCTGCGCATGGCAAGGGGTTTGGAGCTAGATGATCTTTAAGGTGACTTCCAATGCAGGCCATTCTATGAATCTATGAATAACTACTCTGATGTCTTCATTCTCAGGATTAAAAAGCATTTCAATAATTTGACAAGGAAACTTTTTTAGCAAAAACTTGTAATATGAAAGCCAACTTCTGCAGTTGTTTAAGAATACTTAGAGCTCTGTAACATACTCATATGCACAGTTTAAGAACAATAAAAGCAGACTATCTTGTGCATTTTTACTTATTGTATTTGCTTACTATGTTACTGGCATCCATCTAATTTCTTGGCACCCATCTCACTCCTGTTAGTTTTCATTCAGTTCATCATGGCTAGGCTTCACGAACGAAGATTTGGGAAGGGCTCTACCCATGTTTGTTGCAAAACTCTCAAATGATTTAATGCTGTTCCTATTCTTAGAAATATTAAACTTACACTAGACCATTAGATTATAGATCTTTGTGGACTTTGTGGTACTATGCAGACTGGGCCCAGCAGAATAAATATAGACTTTGCTGAGTTAAACACTGGTGCAGCTAGCTTGTTTCAGGTACTCAAAATACCTGAAACTTCATACATAACCTCATATGAAACAAGTTCAGGTAACTCAGAAACACTTAGTAGTACAGGACAGACATATCTAAAATACAAATATCCACAGACCAACAGAAAGTGACTGGGTGTTTAAAAAGAAATTAAATGACATAGGAAGTTCCTCAACTTTGATTCTTTTAAAAATGGCATTACAGTTAATTTTAATACTTTTTAATTAATTACAGATTTAGGTATACTTCTCCATCTGTAGTGAAACTAACAGCATCAGGATAACTTAAATATTACAATATATTTTCAATTTTCCATATCTACTATGAGTCTGCATAAGTTGCATGCTCCTTAGGCAACACAAGACACTTTTCCTTTAAGTGGCTCAAACACTAATGGAGAAAACAGAGCTACCAACCACATCTATAAGGTTGGGACACAGCCAGGCCCTACTGGTATAATAGAAACACTGTCACCGAATTGTTCAGCCAACTACACAACAAATTCTCTGCAGAAATCACAATAGCTATAGTAGTCTTGAATTGCTGTGTGAGATTCAGTGCTTTTGCAGCTTTAGTGTAACTATTATTTTCACACATCCAGTTTGATGAATGCCACCAAATACTCAGAAGTTTAAAAAAACATAAAAAGATATTACAGTTCATGATTCATGCCTATTTTTAACCTACTCTCCATCTCCTATAGGTTTACAAATGTTATTACCTTGCTAACTAAATAGGTTATCTAGGCAGAAATTACCTATATTCAAGCAAAAAGTAATTTCTGTGTTAGTTTCCATCCTTCTCAAAATTATTTATCAGATGCATCCTGAAGTGCTACATGACAGAGACTTGCCATCTAACTTACAGGTTTCAATATACATACTTCCTACTCTATGATATAGCTTCATGGTATTCTAGATATATTAGTATATTATTTTGTGACTGCAAGTACATCAGTTCCATGTGCCTTTTTCTCTTATGGATAACTGGGTATACTACAAACGCTTAAAAAGATGAAGCAGAATACTAAGCCATTGTTTACAAGTTGTGGTGCTCACTAAAAAACTCAACAAAATAATTCAGCTCTGTTCTTTCCCTGCCTGGCCTTATTCAGACATAGATTAGGAACATCATCAAGTAGCTTGTGGAATCAAGAACTATTCCACTACAATAGCCCTATTTTCCAGCACATCTGGTATCCACTACTGTGGATAAAACACTTTTTTCAGTGTGCTGCTCTATCCCTTCAGTCTTCACAGTCCTTAGCAGAAGGTCTGAGACTTAAACAGCAGATTATTGTTCTTCTGAGTGCTATTTTAGCTCACAGATATGGTCACACTGTACTTCTGTTTCTCAAGAGTGCTTTCTGTGCAAAAGAATCAAAGACATTGAAGAAAACATAGGTTATCAAAGACACAACTTGTCGATCTAATAATGAAGGTTCCACTGCCTAGCCTTCAAGATGCTCTGACTTTTCAAAGAGGAAAGGAAAGCAATAGGACAAGAGGGAATGGGTTCAAGCTGTGCCAGGGTAGGTTTAGATTAGATATTAGGAAAAATTTCTTCACCGAAAGAGTGGTGAGGTATTGGAACAGGCTGCCCAGGGAAGTGGTGGAGTCACCATCCCTGGAAGTTTTCAAAAAAAGGGTAGATGTGGCACTTGGGGGTGTGGTTTAGGTATAATAGTAGTGTAGGGTTGTCGGTTGGACTTGATGATCTTGAAGGCCCTTTCCAACCGTGATGATGTTTCTATGGTACTGGGTAAGTATGCATGAGAACAATTCTTGGTCCATGATCAGTTCACAAAACTTTTAAATGCAAGCAACAAAGCTGATAGAAGAAAAAACATCTCATACATGGGTCTCTTCCCCTTCCAATTCATCCACTATATCTTCTCTCCCACTTTACTGTATTCATTCTGCAACCACACTTATCCTTCACATGAGGAGATCTCATGTAAGAGACCGTTTACGGAAATGAAGATCCAGGACCAAAGCAAAAATTATTTGTTATTTTGAATTTTTTCTTGATCCTCTCATAGCCTCTTAGTAAAAATTACCAAACCTTACAAGCAATAACTCAACATTATACTTCAAAAAATACTACAGCTGAAAGTCTTAGTATTAAAAAAAAACAACAACAAAAAAGATTACTTAGTCATGTTTCTTGCCAGAAAATCCTTTCTGCAGATCTCTCCCATTCCTGGAAAATGGTTGATTCGCTGATGAAGGAAAAAAAAAAAAGGAAGTTAGTTGGTACTTTTTAGTTTTCCTGGAATACTAATACAATCATTTAAAATGTTCAACTGCATGCTCAGGTAAACATAATTAGTGTTATTTGTAAATTATTTAAGTTAATATCTTACATTTTACTATGTATTCTTAGCAATACTAAAGATGCTATAAGTTGCAGTCTCCTCCACAAAGATGAGCACATCCATTGATTTAATTTCAGACATGAATGGAGGCTGTCATACTCTTATTCACAAACCTATCTAGGAACAAAGAACGCTATCACGAAGTAATGGCAAAACCAAATGAATTATTTATTCGCAGAAACTGTGGAGAGAGCTCTGCTTGTTAACTTACTGCTTAAAAGCTTATAAGCAATCTATAAATGATGGTTTGTATCTTCTTTCAAACTGATTATTCATCACACCCAACTGGCAGACGAAAGCATGAAAGAATAGTCCCAAACATTTAAATACCAGATTCCAAGTGCTTTGAGCCAATAACTCTGGAAAGAGAATGGGACTTTAAGATATGTAGTGGTATAGCCTTATTGCAGTGTGTTTGGTGGCATTTATGGGGCGGGGGGGAGGATTTCTCTCTATACCTATGTAACTGACCAAAAGTAACACCTTACAGAACGTTTCAGAGTGAAGCAGTTTACTGAACCATGTCAGAAATCCTCATCACCACTCTACCTGATAGTTCCGAAGCTCAGCAATCTTTTCCTGCTGCACAGCAGAATCACTCCATATAAGATTAGCTGTTTCATCTTCGTCGCGGGTTTTCACAAATCCCATTTCTCGTATCACTACACGTACTACAGAGAAATCACACACTTAGGGAGTATTTTGAATCTCTAAAATAGATTTATTTTCAAAATATAAGAAATCAAGTAAGATTATAAACACTTCCAATATTCAACCCTTTGAGAACAATGTTAACATGCAAGCTAATATTTATCTTGCTATGTTTCCATCAATCCACTGTAAACCTGTCGATTCAACATTCCTTTAACAACATTACCTTGTACTGAGGCTAGAATCAGAGCAACACTACTGATGAAAACTGCAATGAGCTTCAGGGCATTCCATAATCAGATAGTAAAAGTCCACTCGCACAGACTTTAGACTTAATCTTGGCTACCATATATGTTAATTTTAAAACAGTGATGACTACAAGTGGCACTGCAGACAGGGGACAAGAATGCCTCCTCAGCCAAGGTTCTGTAGAAGAAAAGACTTTTCTGAAGAAGTCCCAAGCAAAATACAAAGCATTAGATTTTACTGAGAAACCTCTGTATATAATAAGAGTATTTAACATTACATTTACACTGTTCATCTTTCAAGGCTTTTAAGTGAACTTCCAAACACATATGCAAATCATAATCCTCAGAGCCTTCTTGATTACTTTTTTTGCATTTCAAGGGTCTTTCCTGAAAAGAAATGGGGAGTAATAGATCACAGTATCACAGTATGCTAGGAGTCGGAAGGGACCTCGAAAGATCATCTAGTCCAACCCCCCTGCCAGAGCAGGATTCTCTAAGACTAGGTCACAACAAAGCTTCCCTGACCAGGAATTGAACCCAGATCCCAGTGGTGACAGCGCCGAATCCTAACCACTAGAGCACTGATGCACAGTGTTCAAAGCTTCCAACCCAACGTTACAAATAAATAAGGATTTCTTACAAAACATATTCTTTCTGAAATGTCTCACTTTCAGCACTAATTCACCTCAGTAGTTAGTAATTCACTCACGTCATTGGTTATTAAGATGAAAACAAAGTATGTATCTTCCTACCAATTTCATATTTTGTGCCAGCAACATTTGCAGTGATGACTCCGTTTTTCTTCTTTCTGACTTTTCTTTTAATTGTGCTTTGATAAGGTAGTTCCGAACTCAAAGTCAGAGGAGCAGTTCCATGGTTATCTTTGAAAAATAACATTGCAACGATCAACATCTTTATATCTCAAATAACATACACAAACGAACTAAAATATAAACATCAACTTGTTCCAACTTAGAGGTACAAGCATACTTAATAGGCTATACTAAAAATCTAAGACTAGCATACCTCCCTCATTAGGCAAGGATGGCATTATAACCCAGGATTGTGCAGAAGTAGAGCCCAAATTCCGTTCCAAGTTCTAAGAAAATGATGAAGCTGTCAAAGCCAAATTATTTAAAGCTCCAGTCATACCATTTCAGTCTCTGGTTGTAGCAAATATTAGTTCTGGAGTGGATAGAGATCTGTGTTTAAAAAAAAAAATACAAAAGACTTTGTTACAGAGAAGTCTTGAAAAAATAAACAGCAGAAAACTATATGTGGAAACGCTCTTTCTGTAAAAAATCAAAAGTAATGCTTATTTTAAAAGATTGATCAAGTTATTGTAAATGTAAAACTTTGTTCCTCATAATTCAATTGTTTTGTTCCCTGGAAAAATCATTTTGCAGTAATGATTTTCGAAATGAGATTATGTTACCTCATTTTCTTACCTTCATTTGTGCATGGGAGATTTTGGGCATGAAAATAGGCAACAATTCAATCAACACTGCAACCTGTTATCACCACAATGCTCACTAATTTACAGCAATTTTAAACCATATTTTAATTTAAAAAATAAAATGACACACATTGTATTAAGTATTTTCAGGTACTAAGTGGGAAATTGTAACTGAAATCATCTTAACAATCTTTTTTCTAATTTTTCATTTTCCAACATTTTAAAAGTAATTGTCCAATAATCACTTGGCAACACGTGGCTACGGTTTCATGACCACTTCATGACACAATATACATCATTTCGAAGACAGTGGTTTGGCAAGCACTGAAGTTGTCGGTTTCTAAAACAAGTAATTATTTGCATAAAATGCCATTTTTAATATCTGCAGTGATGCAGATTTTCTATTTTTTTCCTCTATGAATACACTACTACATGATAATCCCACATAATAAAAAGCTTTTTGGTCCAACTTAAGCACATAAGAACAATAGGCTAAAATTTTAGGAAGAAACCTTAGGAATAAAATGCTTCCAAATACAACTGCTACATGACTTCAGGCATGCAGCACTGTTATAACAAAGTCTGCAAGGAAACAAATGCTGTCTTTGGCAGGCTGCCTGAAACATAGACAATATAATTACTGATTTGTAAATCCTTTCGTTTCTCTTCTGCAATTATATATGTGGCTAATGTTCCTTGTACTAATTTTAGGTTAGTTTATATCACCACTTGTGATTGCAAAACTTATTTAAAATAGCTTTATATAAAGCACAAGGAATTTCCCCTGCTATAAATAGTAGAAAATTACAGTGAAGTCTAATTCAGCCCAAACTTCTGATGTGGTCATAAGACTGGACAGGATGTGCATTAGTAAAATTACCAAACATTACTTATAAATCCTCTTTTTCTTTTTTTTTCCATTTTTGTGTGCACACATTAGAGAGAAAAAGAGCAATATACGATTATATTCTGGACAAATCACTCTTTTAGTAAGAAAATATAAAACCAGACACCTTGAGCTGCAAGATCTTCCTTCCAAGACAGAAATTTACACTTAACAATCCATTAACACAAAAGGGTAACAAGAACAGATTACTGCTCTTTTATGACTGTTGCCACTGTACTAGGGGCTAAACTCTGCTTTGTAATTAGATAACCAAATCTCCCTCATGTCCATTCCATGGAGTGTCACAAATTAACACTAAAACATGACCCTGTGTATTTATTCAGAAAGTTAAGAAGAGGAAATGTTTTATACACAGATACAATGTTTGACAGCATAGCAGTAACACCAGCCACACCTATCTGCAAGGTACTAAGACAATCCCTCCAAACTGAACTAAAACTGTCAGGTCATTCTGAAGTGCTAATGTTTTGGATGTCATCATCTTAGAAGGTGGCCTAAAAGTTCTCCTGCCCATTGTCCTACTAAAATTAGACACAAGAGATGGGAAAGTAAAGCATTCATCCTCCTTAAAACCACTGTGAAGGAAAAGCAGTGCAGGGCATAGTGACTCAGTGAATACTGCAAGTTATCTGTTTCTCAAGCTAAGAATACTACTAGAGTACAAGTGGGAATAATACTGAAGAAATGTCTGTTAGGCAGTTAAGGACTTCTATGCACACACACAGTTGTTCCTCTGCCATACTGGCTTAAAACTTTTGACAAATTTGGAAGAATGTCAAGACAACTAATATTTTCCTGCAAGAAATGGCAGCCCTTACTAATGCAGCAAGCTACAATTGGGTAATAAAAATCAAGCAAGCTAATAGAGC
This sequence comes from Galbula dea, assembly GCA_013399015.1. Lineage (NCBI taxonomy): Eukaryota > Metazoa > Chordata > Aves > Piciformes > Galbulidae > Galbula > Galbula dea. The sequence continues at coordinate 150,291 of VWZX01011112.1, forward strand.
TTTCATTCAGCTTAAAATCACAGAAAACTATCTGCCCAAAATTACTATAAGCTCCCACATGTCTCTCCTCTTTCTGATTTCTGTACAGCAGAAATCACCCCAGAGTTACCTCATTCTCTGACCCAGGTCCTCCCCAGGCACCTTTTTCTAGCTCACACTTCTTGATCTGTTTTCATTGCCCAGCCCTACGCCTAGGTCAGAGCACAGTTGTCTCATGCATGCTGAAGGAAGAACGCTTTGCAGCACAGACCACTTTATGGGCTGCCTCTGCCATCTTGATGGAATAGCAGTTACAGAGCAAAGCTTATTGCAGGGCTCATCGGATCATGCAACAGTAACAGCAGCAGCAGCATCTGGTTACGATTACATCAAACTTCAAGTCAGTTCTTGTAAATGTGACAAGTTTTTACTTCTAAAATAAGCATAACCTATAATGTGCATTCAGCTGCAACAATGTAGAGGCATATTTCTCTAGTAAACTAACAGAAAGACCTGTTTCTAAGAGATTGCTTTTAATAACATGGAAGAAAGTATTCCATTTCCAAACTGGGACTGACAGAGTATGCTTTACCTTGGCAAGTCAGCTATCAGTAATCTCCGAGTTCACACTCGGACCAAAAAGGATCACAGTTCCTGCTGCATATAATTTCCCTCCTGAAACCATGATTCACAAAAATTGGTGAAGGTTTATTGCCCACCTATACTGATTTAAGGGTGGATGAATAAAAATAGTTAACCTACAAATGGAGAAAGACTTGTGAAGGAGAAATGAATCCTCATCAGGTTAGCACATTCTTATACAAACAAGCACTTTGAATAGAAGTGTTCCAAGGTGGGGGCATGGGGGAAGGAAAAGATGTGATCTTATCTCCGCTGTTGCTTGGCAAAGATGTGAGACAGCCAGCAAGAGAGAGACACTGAACAAAATCCTGTCCTAGAAAGAGACATAAGAGAAAAAAAAAAGAAAAAGGGGCTTTTTTCCTCCAGGGACGGCAGAGGTAGGGTACTGGTGACCAGTATGAAAAGCTCCACAGGCTTAACTTTTTTTGTTGTTGTTCTTAACTTTACACATATGAACCAAAACCACAACTTCAGATCTTAAGCAGTGGCACCTATGACAAGACCTCTCAAAGACAACTAATGCTTTGTAAACGTCTTCCTATACACCTATGTGAAGTGCTACAAAAACTAGACTACCAGTTTTAATTTCCTGCATTCTTTGTGTACAGACAAGTAATCACTCACTAACAGTGCAGTATTTTATAATACATTTTAAAACTAGCAGACTGCTTTCCTCGGAGCCCATTAGAGCATTTTACTGAATGTTGTCAAAAGTGCCTGGAAAGACACAGTAGCTGGGAAGAAATCTGCAAAGCTCCTGACATAAGCTTTCACTCTGAAATGGAGACACACAGAGGACAGAATTACAGAACTTGGTAGATGGCCATAGGGAAGGAGGGACAATATCACAGCACTGCACTCCCCACTCCCCAGTTAGCTGGAACATTAAAACAACAAAAATGTCACAGAAACATGAAAAAGAAATTAAAATAATGTTCAGAGCATTGACCTAGCAAACACCTGAGTTCTAATTAAATTTTTTGCTCCCTTAGATCTTAAAGTATGAAAGTCTGGATGCAACATAGTGAGGGGTCTGCTATTTATTAGTAATACAAAACTATATTCTACTGTTGATGTGGAATTAAGCTATAAAATGAAGATTCAAAATCAGATTGAGAGATTAATAGAAGTTATAATAGACAAAAATGTATCACTCCCAAATTGAATACTTCGAATATCCAAAGCAAAACAAGAAAAAATGCAAGTCTAATGCAAAAAAAAAAAAAAAAAAAAGCATCAGACTTCACATACACCAACTTTACTTTTTGCTTAAAAGAACAGAGGATAAGAATAGCCTAGCAAAAAGTCATTTTCTGGGATATACATGAACTCATAGGATCAGAATAATGTACATTCTGAATGATAAGCACAGGATTACTGATGCAGGCCTCCAGTACTGAACAGTTTATTTATTGAGTAAGCACACATTTCCTCCAAGCAACAAAGATCGCACTCACAATGGCACTGTAGCTTTTAAAAATAAGTCCAAAATCTGAAGAGATAACTGCCCTAACTGTGTCTATTTGCATTCATGACTTTAATCACAGCAGTAATACAGTTCCAAATTTGGAACAATACCAACAGTTAGCCCTGTCCTCATCCATCTTGGTTAAATCCCAACTCAAAAGTAATTGGCTCTGGAGTGTGTGCCTGGGCTTGGGGTGGTTTTTTTTACTGTTTTTTTTTAAAGTCATTTTGAGTTACTTAAGAGATGTATTGAAATAGAAGTCCTCAGTGAGAAGCTAGAGCAGTGGGATACTCAATTCATTTAGCAGGGCTCAATTTGATTTTTCATTGCTTTAATCTTATGTTTTTTAAGTGTCCACTCTTAATGACACAGAATGGCTGCAAAGTTCTCTCATTTTCAACTATTCAAAAGAAACAAATCCATTAATTTCTTCTTATTTTATAGCAACACACGTCACCACCACCCAAACAATAATGCGACTGATCCACAGACTTTTTTTAATCATCATATTATCTTGGGCTAAAAATTACAATGTTTATTGCTTTGTGCTCCTAACTCTCTCAGACATATCACATCCTTCATAATATAGAATAATTTTTTTTGTAGTTTGGGAATATTTACCTGATAATCACAGAAAAGGAAAAAAAGAAACACACCAAACTGAAGCATTTATAAATACAAAAGTATGGAAAAGTTACTACACGTCTATTAATCAAAAGAATAAATCTTTCAGTAAGTGTTTAATGCAAAGCATTAGTACAAATGAGAATGAAGACAACTATTGATAATCCAAACAGAAAGAAATGGAGAATAAACTGGGATTTATACTTGGTATTGATCCAAGACACTGAATGTTATTTCACAAATATGAAACTTCTTCCCAATTTTCTTATGCTCCTCTGATTGCTTGAAGGAAGAAACAGCTTTCCTCCAGGAAATTTCCCAGATCCATCATTCAGAAGAAATGTACACAAAATATAAAATTTGGCTCAAGTCTATAGTGTAAATGAGATGAAGCTACATGTAACAGGATCTTCTCCACAGCCTAGTGAAGTAAATACAGACATTTCTGTGGACTTTATATCATAGTGTTTCAGCTCCAGAACAGCTTTGCTGGTGGCACAGTTCAGGAATATAATTTAGACAGACTCATTTGGTAACAAAATCAATCCATGTGTCATCCAGGTCAGAAGTACAGTCCATGTAAATCATATCTTCACCACAGTGGATACTACAGCAAAAAACTGAGTTGCCTCTAAATTTCTCTGTTTTTTTGACAAAGATTACAAGCTCCAAGTAGCACTTTCAGAACTGCTTGGCTGTCTAGAGACAGTGCTTTATACTTCACAGCTCATGTAGGATTCACAGGTTCAGAAACAGGCATTACTGTGCAGGTGATATATAGAGATCATCACAGAAAAGGTTTCATGCTGTTCTCCAGAAGTGTATTTTGTCTAACAAATGGATCCAGTTTTACTGTATTCAGAAGATGCTCCTCAATCTAGCTCTCTATTATAAGGAAAGGTAACGTGTGAGCTCAAGAATGGATGAGAAAGAGAATAAAAACAGAGAAAAGGCACAAGAATCCTGGAAAAAGATCTCATTCCAAAATATATGTGGTGGACAGAATGAACAAGCATTGAAACTGAAGGTAATGTATTTCAGTTAACATAGTCTGCAATAGAGAGCAATAGTGGGGGAAAAACAAACAAACAAAACATTTAGCAGCACCATGTGACAGGGTGAAATACCAAATTCTTCTGCATACAATTTACTGATAAGAGTGCAAAATGTTTGTTTATCATGGATTTAACTGACAAGATTACATACTGCAGAACAAACAGTCATACCAGATTCTCCCCCTGAAATGGAAACTGATTAAAAATAATTCTGCAGTAGAAGTAGCAATGAAATCACTTGCCATTAGTGTTGCATTGCTGAAACCATCTGAAGAGTCAGCCCTCTGAAACAGATTTTTCTATCAATAATTGACAGCTGATTCAGTTTCAAGCAGTGCTGCTACACCAGGAAGCAACAGCTCCTTCCCATTTAGCCTACCTGCAGCACTTTTTAGACATCTTTCTTAACCCTTTCTTTTTTCTCCCAGTGTTTTTGGATAAAGAAAGTCATGATATATATGAAAAGAATTCATTATTTCCCACTTTGAGTGTGACAAGAGCTGTGGGAAGAAAGTCACTCAGATTTAGTCATAACAATAAGCTAAAGAGAAGTAAAATCTAAAACCAGAAAATGACTCAGTGACTGGAAAGGAGTTATATCAGAGACATGAGGTATTGTAACCAGAATAATGATTTCTCTAAATGTAGAATTAAGAGGTCAAGACCACAATAACATAAAATAGTAGCAGAGAAGTAAGCTAAAGAAGATTAATAGCTCATAATTTGCTATTAAGAAAAATGGTTGTAACTCTTTTCCTGCCTTTTCCCACTCTACTAAGCACTTGTCAAGCCACAACTGCAATACTATGTTCAGTTTTGATTCCCACTATACAAAAAAAAGATGTGGACAGGCTGAAGAAGGTCCAGAGAAGGGCCATAAAGATGATTGAAGGAGTGGGAAGCTGCCATATGAGAAAAGGCTGAGAGAACTGTGTTTGTTTAGCCTTGAGAAAAGAAGGCTTAGGGTAGACCTTATCACCATGTTTCAGTATTTAAAGGGTGGCTACAAAGAAGATGGAGACTCCCTTTTTACAAGGAGTCACATGGAAAAGAAGAGTAATAGGTACAATCTACTGCTTGGGAGATCCCATTGGACACAAGATGAAAATTTTTCAAAACAAGGACAATCAGCCACTGGAATAATTGACCCCAGGAAGTGATGGAGTCCCCAACACTGGACACTTTCAAGATACAGCTGGACAGGGTGTTGGGCCATCCTGTCTAGACCATGATTTTTCCCAGAAAGGTTCAACCAGATCATCCTTGAGGTTCCCTCCAACCTGGTATTCTATGATTCAGTGAGATTTGGGGTTTGAAATCAAACCTATTTGGTTTCAGTTAGGCAAGGATTACAACCTTATAGAGCAATTTTTAAACTAAATGAAATATTAAGTAAAGGGATGGAAAGAGAAGTGTTGCTTCCTTTCCCAGGATAACTCTTTCTGAAACAACTGACATCTCTTAAATTTGTTTCTTTACAGTGTCAATTTATATCAATGAGAAATTGTCTTCTGACATAGTTTGACAAGATAACTTTTGGGGGTTTGATTTTTCTTTAAAAAAAGATTGGTCTAACCTGACATCTCAGTACATTTTAATAAGGCTGAACTGTGAACAACAGGGGCCACCTAACAGTAAAAGGTTTGGAAAATTCTTTTGTCCAAAAGGGTTATTTCTCCTCATAAAAGGAGAGGAGAAAAAAAAGCAACAAGACGAAAACTCTGCAGAAATCAACCACACTGCATTCCCTTGTGTCAGTTTTACAGCAGTGAGCCCCACTGCATGTGCCACACAAGAATAACTGCACCACTACAGCCACACCTGCCCTATAAAGATGAAGTATTGTGGAGAACAGGATTCTAGTGAGATGAAGAAGAACGTATTCACAGAAAATGTTTTTTAGTCTTACTAGCTGTAGCACCATCCTTCAGGTAGAAAGAATCTGGGAGCTGAAGATGGAAAGGCTAATATACATAAAAGCCATTTCTTCTTACTTCCTCTTGTTTAGTTTACTAACTGTAACAGTAGGTATTCTCTCTGAACCACAGAGAATATCTTGCTTGCTTGCCCATTCAAGAGAAATAGAAAATCAAACAAATGTGCATATTTCCACCATAAGTACAAAGAAATAAAGTTCTGAAAATTCAATAGCTCTACCACAGTTTGTTGCTGTTTTCCCCAGCTCATTAGAAATATGGTTCAACCTAAATACAGGCAGTGTAGGCAGCTGCAGGCATCTGGATTGTAAACACTGGTCAGATTAATCCCATTAAAGTTGCTCAGCATGAAAAACTTTACTTAAAATAAACAAAAAATGACAAAACCAACCAAACAAAAAGACCACACATGGTCACTACTTGAGCAATGATTGGACAGGTACATCAGGAGGGAAAATTTAGGCTGGAGATTAGAAGAGGGTTCTTTACCCAAAGGGTGGTGAGGCATTGGAACAGGTTGCCCAGAGAGGTTGTGGAGGCCCCATCCCTGGCAGTGTTTAAGGCCAGGCTGGATGTGGCCCTGGATGACCTGGTCTAGTGCATGTGGCATCCCTGCCCATGGCAAGGGGGTTGGAACTAGATGATCTTTAAGGTCCCTTTCAACCTCAGCCATTCTATGATTCTTTGAAATTTGAATAAGAGATGAATGGGAAACTATAAAGATGGAAAATTATAGGAGGAAACTCACTATAACCAATTGTTACACAATTTCCAATAGGAACTGAAATCTGGACATCTCTCCTGAAGTCCCTTTCCACAGACATCTTTTCCCCATGGCTCCTCATACTGTCTTGGTTCCAATTCCCTTATATCCAGCTATTGAAGAGAGTCAATCTTGTCTGGACCATTAATCTATTATCCTCAAACAGCTGGAACAGCATTATGCATGCATGTCCCATGACTGACTGAGAAGTATTTTCTCTTTGTCAATGAAACTAAATGGTGTGCTGACTAACTGCATCAGACATTCCCAAACACCTACCCACAAGAAGGTATCTTCAGTTTTATTTTCATTTCTCTTAAATTTGATTTCATTTTCTCACAAAATACCAAAAAAAAAGTTGCTTCCTATATGTGTTTGTATTCCTGAGTGTTCTTTTGACAGAAAGGCTACAATGTCCTTTCATTTTCTCTTCAAACCAGAGGCAACAAAGGAAAACAATATATAGGCTTTTTGAAGCAACTACTTGTGTTCATTAACTGTGTCATTCTCAGCTGGTGTCCAGAATCTCAAATCTAATGCTGTATTGTTGCCTTACTTTCTTCTGTTTTTCACTTGTGGATGCTGCTCTGAGTCAATATCCTACAAGATTCCCACCTCTGCCAAAGACTTTGCAACAGCCCAAAACAGTACTGATTGCTGTTTCATCATGCTTTATTTTACATAGGCAATCTCTCCATCCTCAGAAACATTCTTTTCAGTAAATGCTTCCATTTTTAAAATGGTACAAAATGTACCAAAGTCATATTCTCATATTACCCTTGTTCATTGTTAAGCAAAAAAATATTCTATGCAAATTAATGCCTAATAGTTAATGCTCACTAGTAATTTATAGTCTTTCAAAAACTTCAGGTTGACATAAAGATAAAAGGTTGCATAATATTATATCCCTCTAAAAAGCTACATGAAATAAAATAAAAAAGGGTAGGCTTTCCTGGGTGAATAAATTGCACATCTTTCAGATCTCTTCCATCAATAATTCATATAAAGTGTTTTAGCACATTTCTCCCACCCTCCAGATCACCAAGACAAGCTTGGAAGGATAAAACAATACAACAAATTCACAGAAATTTCACTTTCACATCAAACACATGACAACCATCCAGAAAAGCAAAGAAAATGCAGACTTGCATCACATAACTCTATCCTGTATTTTCAAGAAAAGTCTATTCTGGGCAAGCAAATAAGAACAATTTCCCCATCAAATCTCACAATCTTCTGCGCTGTGAGTCCACTCTCTTTTTGTGTTCATAAACAGTATCTAGATCTTTGTCTCTTCACATGCATGAATTCAATATTAAGCATCTGATTTCATTTTCTCATGCTATACTCAGTGCTTCCCCTGCACTCTATAGGGATATTACTGTGCTGGTTCTGAAGTGCTAAAAATAAAACAAACACATGTCAACCCAAGGACATAGTTGGAAGGAAACATACTTTAATGTAACCAAAGAAGAATATACTTAGCATTTTGCTACTAAGCAAGGATGAAAATCAACTTGTCAACACATCACTGTGTCTAACTGTGAAGCTCACACCCCACTCAATTCTTGCTGTAGCCTTTATTATATATGAAAAGAAGATTTAGTCTTCTCTGTCTTAAGAGTGATTATTAGCACTCTGTTACTAAAGCTGGCCAGAAGAGGCTTCTGAACTGCAGCAAAAAGCACTTCCATCTTTTTAGGCAGTCAGTTTTTCTATCAATTAACAGTAATTTAGCTATCTAAGGTGCATTTGAGCTGTGGTGCGTATTAGACTTCAATCTGGAATCCTTCCAAGATGAAATACAAGCATACATGGGGCCTGACATGCCACTCACTCCACAGAAAGGAAAGTGAAAAGTGAGTGCTAAATCAGAATGTTGTTTTATTTTGCATTTTTCATTATTATTGCTAATTTGGGCTCTCCATAAAGCAGTAATGTTCCTGAGTGCCTGGAGATGAATGCTCATCAAAAAAAATATATGATTATATTCTTCAATACTGCCTTTGAAGCAAAAGAAAAAGAATGTTGAGAAATTAGTATAAATTAATGTGGTGGTATTTAAAAACTGCTCCATACACCTGTATGAACATTTAATAGAGAAAACAAAGAACAGTGGGAACAAACAAAAAGCTAAGACTTTAACCCCTGCAGAATCTGTAGGCTCCTGCATCCACCATCACAAGGAGAGTATCCAGTAGGCCAAGGCATTCTGGAACCTCCTGTTCCGAAAGAGCTTTGGGCTCCAAGAGGGGAGTCACTGTGGAACAGGAAGATCTGCTCTAATACCCAGCAAACTCAAAGGTTGGCTGCTCCAGTTTTTCACAATGTTTTTTATCCCATATTCATTCTCAAATACACATGATTCTCTAACCCATCAGCACATTTAACATCAAGAAATGTTGTTGTAAATTTAAAATACATTCATATTTTAAATATTAATGTTAAAAAGGTTCACTGGTTCCAGTAAACTTTAAAGGAAGTTCATAATGCCTGCAAAAGGAGTACTTGCAAAGTACCATTTTGGCAGGGCTTTAGGTAAGCATTAATGGAGATCTAAAGAGCTTCCTCAAGCTTAATGAGGGCCATTTGAACCCTACTGCTGGAAGTACACAAGGGAAAAACACAATTCAGCTAATATACTCCAATACACATGCTGTGGTACTTGCAATGAATTTTTTTAACTCTGACAGTTTGTATGCATCTTTCAAAATAAAATGGACTCCTGCTACCTTCATACACACTGTAGTCCTCTTCTATGGAAATAAAACTGTTCCCTCCCCCCTCAGATCATTATAGAGTCACTCAGAGTCACTGTGTCATCTCTGGATGACGGAAATACCTCATCAAAAAGACTGACAGGCATTCATCCTACTCTTCAGGGACTGATACAAAGCTTATTGATACAATTCAGCATCCTTATGACTTAGGATTGGCCCAAAAGTCACCATACTTCAAAGAAGTAAAAACATTAAAAATTTTCTGAAGGCTTAAAGAAACTGATAGATCTAAGAAAAACCTTGCTGGTTTAGATGAGCTGTCTTTACATTGGTAAAATTATAGCACAAAACTAAAAGATGTTAGTGACTCACATATCAAAAAATCATCTTGCAACATGTTGCGATGCACATTTTTTAAGACAAGACAAAAGCTTTATAAAGGCAAATGCAAGGTAGTTTGGGAAATGTTACCAATTTCTGTATTTCAGACTTTAAGATTTAGCTTAAATTTTGTTTTCTAAGGATCTCTATGCTTAAATTAATAATGTGTTTTCAATTTGTATGAGACATCCACCAAGCATCTATTAAATGCAAAACCAAAAAAAAAAATCCCAAACATCCAAAGTAGAACATTAGCAAAAGTGCAAGTTCAAGAAATTACTCATTTGCCACGTGCATCTTTAAGAGATTTTTGAAACTTACAATAAATATCCACAGATGGAAAATTCAAATCAAGAATTTGTAGTTCAGTCTTTCTTGACACTGACAGTTCAGAGTAAGCACATTGGAAAGTCAGTATCATTCTGTCACCTTTCATCTTCAAAATGTATCTATGGCTTTCATTACCAACATACAATATTATAAAGATCTTGGAAAAATCCTAACTATATAAAAGACTGCAAGATGGTTTGGTGACTAACTGCCTGTTGACCTATTCATCTCCTAATTCTTCAGACCTGTTTACAACTTAATCTTCACTGCCAATTTAACACTGTCAGCTTTGGAAGAGCACGGGAATAAACTCTTATTTGATTGCAAACCTGAGCCTCGGGTTACTAAAATGATTGCTAGATTACTGGAATAATTACCTAATAACTGCTGACAGGCTTGATCTCCTGGCCTCTTCTAACACTCTCAAACTAGTGGGCAGATCCCTTTGGAATTAGGTGGAATGCATCCAAACCATCAAAAAATACTTAAAGAGGGTGTTTTTCTAGGAAAAAAACCAAACTGTTCCAGACTTTATTGCTGATACCTACAGGTAAAAACACATTTCTTTCCTTATAAAAGAAATTCCATATTCTGTACAAAATAACTAATGTCATTTTCTGAAACTTTAGTCACATTTGTCTCCAGAGAATCTCACTTAAAAAAATACTTCTGTATGTCAGTGTAGACATTATATTTAATCACCATGTAGGAAAACCCCTAGCATAATAACTGCTGCTGACATTTTTTGTTCAAAGTAGCATTGACACACATCCTATTTTAATTAAAAATGCATCCTAGTACTTAAAACAGGTGCAAAGGCTTCTGCTGATGTCAAGTCACTGTATATTTTGACACACTCTGTAGAATTTGGGGTTCAACCAATCCCAAACAGAAAAAATGCTATTACTCTTTCATTTGTGAAAGCAACCAGCAGGATTTCTCTGAGTATTATTTAGATAGGTGTTAACAACCTGGTACATAAAATTAACGAAGGATTTAGGCAGAAAAGTATACTGAACCAGAGGCGGGGCTGTGCTTGGTGGTTTAGAGTTTTTCTGAGAAGGAGCAAAATCTAATTTTGGCACTCAAACATAAGAAAGACACAAAAGCGCTCAATTCTGAGAGCTTAAGTCAGTTTCAGAGTTCAGCAGCATATTCAAATTCCAGCATCAACTGCTTTTCCCTTTTGCTTACATTTATATTTGCTTTTAATAGAAGAAATTCAAACAGATGCCGTAGATTATGGGCTTTAACTAACCGCAGGAAACAGAGAAAGATATCTGACTTGCACCTCCAGAGATTTAACTTGTTCTACATTTTAGCCTCCGCTGGGTACCACGGCCAGCAGACGATCCCACTTTAACCCTAACCGGCTCAGAACAGACCTTGGCCGCTCCTGCAATATAACCTGCGCAAATGATGGACTTCACACGCAAAACGGGAGAAGGAGGGGGGAATCAATACCTTTAATCCTTCAACGCCTCCTAGTTCCCTATTCCTCACACTGCGACAGGCACGCAGTTATCCTTCCCTCCCTACATGAGGGCTGCCCGCTGCCTTCAGGAAACTTCCCGAGAGGCCGCTGACCGCCGTCACCGCGCGGTCCCGCCCGCAACCCTGCGCTGCCCGGGCCCAGGGCACGCCACCGCCCAGAGGAGGGCTGCGGGACCGGGGGATGGCTCTGCGGACAGCATTTCTCCGCAGCCCGCACGCCCTCGGGCCCGGCACCCACGAAGCAGAAGGGACTGGCGGGTCTTCCCCGCGCTTCCGCCGCGAAGCATCACCCCGAGCCGGCGACAGACCTCCCCGCCACCGGCACGACTCAAAGGCGGGACGCGCACCCCCACCCCACTCCCCCCATCTGTCCAGCACCCCTTCACGCTCCCCGGCACCCACAGCCTCCGGGCTGGGTAGGGTTGCCCTTCCCCAACGCCCCTCCTTCGCGGGCAGCGATGCTGAATCACGACGGGCCGCCGCTCCGCTGCCTCTTCTACGGGACGGCGCCGCCAAGGACGGCAGCCTGTGTCCCGCAGGCGCAGGGAGGCGGTGGGCCAAGGGGCGGCGGGTGAGGCGAAGCGCAGACAGACATGGACGCCCCCACATTACCTGTCTGGCGGGGGATGAGAGGCCCTGAGCACTCCGGTCCTCCCGGGCGGCTCCGGGGGGCCACGGGCCCAGGCCGGACGGAGCGCGCTGCGCCTCACGGGCGGCGCGGCAGCGCTCTCCCGAGCGACAGCATCCGAGCCGCCGCCTGCCGAGCCGAGCACTAGCGGGAGGAGGAGGAACGGGAGGTTACGGCGGGGAGCTGGGAAAAACCATTCCCCACGAGGGGGCACCGCCGGTGGCCGGCCAGGCTGGGCGGGGAGGACAGGCCCTCCCACGCAGGTACGTGTGAGGAGACGCTAAGGAGAGACAGCAGGTGTTCGCGGAGCGGGGCAGACGGCGCACAGGAGAGAGCCAGCCCTCGCGAGCCGCAGATGTCCCCCCGTGCACTGGCGGTGGAAATGACCCGCGCTGTATCCCTGCCCGAGGACGCGAGCGGAGAACCTAGCAACGGCGCGAGTAGCTCCCCGCCAGCGCGGGCCAGCGAGCCGCCGCTGTGAGGCAAGGGGCGCGCTTCTTTCAGGGCATGGTACGGCCGCCTTCCTTGGGCCCTCAGAGCCGCGACCGCGGTCCCCACCCTGGCTCCGGCTGGCGGGGAAGCACCTCAGGAATGTTTAGGATGTCTGCCGCGGGCGGAGAAGAGTGCGGGCTGAGGCAGCGCGGGTCGAACGGCGGCCCCGGCTCTCGCAGGAGCACTGAGCTCCTTGAGGTGCGAGGAGCCTTCCCAGGCGCCCGCAAGACCCGGTGGCGGCAGCGGGGCCCTCCTGCTTGCGCGTGCAGCAGCAGCGAGTTGCGCGTGGGCCTGCAGGCCCTGGAGAGGACGGCCCCTGGACTTGCTAGCGGTTATTTGCGGATAGACTGCAGCGCTGGGGGCCCTGTCCTCACCGGCTGGAATCTGTGGGTCTGTGATGGTTTATACGCGTCTTCAAACCTTTTCTTCTCCTCCTCCCTTTCCAGTTTGGTCTTGTAACCAATGTTTTTCCCCTTGTGTGGATAACTGCTGTTTGCCCCTCTGAAGGAGCTATCTTAGTCTTTTCGTGAAATACTTTGCGTCCTAGCATAAGCCACATGAACTAATCAGATAAGTAAAAAAAAAAAAGGGAGAAATTTATAAGTAAATATTTTTTTTAAATGTTATCAAAAGAATAAAAAACTTTAAAAATATATTTTGAAAAGGATAAATAAAAGCCCAACTGAAATTTAATCCATTATCTCAACAGATTATGTAGTATCCTCTTTATCTGTTCATCCACATTAGGAGCCAGATTTACAAGCAGTGGAAATCGCTGTGGCATTTGGATTTAGGCTGATTTATATTTACCGTGGAACTAGCCGTAATCTTTTGTTGACTTACTCTGGTTGCTAATTTTGGGTTTCTTCTGTCTTACTAGTTTAATTAACTTCATTCATACTATTACATCACACATACTCTACTACATACCTTTAAAACAAGTTTCTGTGTAACCTTTTCTGTACAATCCCTTGGCTAAAATAGGCCTTCCTACAACTACCTCTCTAAGGTAGTCAGATAAAAATACATTCAGTAGGCTTAATTTATAGTTTTCTTCTTGGTCAGAAAGAACTGGAATGGAGAAAGTTTAAAATGTTAAATGATGTGAAGCAAGTTGGTTGAAAATGTAATTGCAGCTTGATCAGCATTATGGTTTTTGTTCTCTTAACATCTTGCAAGGTAAGCTGATATTTTAGTATGAACAGATTGTGGGTGTCTTGCAAATGCTAGAATGACTGTTAAGGACAAAAAGCCACCTGACATCAGACAGTTTTCTAAAGTGTGGTATGGATTTGTAGCTCGTGAACTTGAAGAATTTCTTATTTTTTACAGACATAGTAATTTTCATTTTTGTTTGTTTACATTGTGTTTTTTACTGATATGCAGAAAATCTTATTTCCCACTCAAGCCATTGTTAGGCTTGTCAAAAAAAAAAAGAAGCAGAGGTATAATTTCTGCCTACAAACATAGAATCTCATGGAAATCACATGTTTGTTTGTGTATGTCAGTGTTTGTAGGAAGGGATCTAAATTTTAATGAAATCCAATGCTAAAGCAGAAGCAATGGGATCGAAGCTTGTCCCCACGTAAGCGTTCTTCATTTTTCTAACAGCTGTGAGAAAACTGTGTTAGAGGATGCTCATAGGGAAAGGTTTGGTTTTCTTTCCATTAGTAATTTCGAATGCTGCCCCTGACTGCAGATATAACCATTTAAAGGTTTATATGCATTGCGTGTTACCTCCAGGTCAAAGCTTGATTCGAGCCTACAGCAGATCCTGCCAGCTTTGGTTTAGCTGCAGTCCATGTTCCACACCCTACACCTGGTCTCTGCACTCCAAAGTCTGAGGTGCACCTCTCTGCTGAGCAAATTGTGTGGAAATGAGCAAATTATGTGGGGATGATGAGCAAATAGTGGGAAAAGCAGCAAATCACAAGTGAGAGTATGATGAGGGGTTGCACCCAGCTGTTCCTTTACACTTCACAGGCAAACCTGGAGCTTAGCAGTATGACTGTGCCCTGCCCTGCTCCAGGGAGGCTTTTTCAAACAAATGCTTCCCCTTTTTAGAGGAGGGCTGGTACAGATGGATGCTGCTCTCAGCTGGGAAATCACGACCTATGACACAAAGACCAGAGCCTGACAGCGTAAATGCTTTTTCTCATCTCAATTCCTGAGAGGCATTAATCTCTTCCAGGATGTGATTTTTGTTGTTGTTTTTCAGAAGCAGATCAGATTTATTTTTTTTTAAATTTCATCTGCATTCTGAATCACTGAAAGTAGATAGTACTCATTACCACCATGTTAAAGTGTTAGAGCTAACAAAATTTAGTAAGAAAACAAAAGAGGGTGTTAAATACACAAATGCTTGATTAGGAACATTAAAAAGAGTTTTATTTTTAATATTGAGCTGGTTTAAATGTTGAACATAGATGCACTTTAGGCAACAGATGTGCCTAGATAATGATTGTAAATTGAACCAGCAGTAAAAATTTTTTTTGTGGCATGATCATCTTACGAATTTCACAAATAAAGAAACGTAAGCAAAACAGAAAACCAGACATCAGGAGGAATGTGCTTTCTCAGAAATCTACATATACATATGAATTTTCTTAGTTTTTTTCCTGGTTTTCTAACTAAGGATCCTGGGTATGTTTGTGACCTAATTTCTGTAGTAGAAGAACAATAGGGGCAATCAGATCAATCCTATCTTTCACTGAAAGGTTGCTTATTTATTTGAGCACAGCTCCTATTTCCCCTTTCCTGTTACTAGTAACATACTCTGCAAGCAGTTATGAGCACTGTAATGCTGTGCATATATGTAATCCTCAAAGTCAGTAAATATAATTTCTTCAGATTATGAAGAGGATAACTAAATTCTCTGAAGAATAGTGGTCTTTGAACAAAAGTCATGCAAAAGGCTGTGAAATACAAACCTATTTCTCCTGTCCACTCAAGCATCAGTTTACGGAGCTGCAGAAGGATGCACTATCTGATATGGTCCAGAAGACTTGAAAGTGCATTTTGCCTCTGCTGTTGAAACTTTAAAACAATCGTGAAGTTGAAAAGTTTTGAAACAGAACAAGCACGTACCTGTATAATAGGAAACCTAGCTATTCTAAAAGTGGGACATTTTCTGTTTGCAAGACAATAATCTTGGAATGTATTTACTAAGTAGTTAATTATGCTTTTCTAAACAGGTGCATTTTCCCACTTGCTACAAAACTATGTCCAAACATAATCTGTGCTGTCAAAAAATGCACAGTGAGTTAGCAAAATTGATGCAACAGCTTCCCAACAGCACCAACACCTGCTAATAGGGGATGGTCTTTCAGGCAGATACTGCCTGCCTGTCACAGCTTCTTATCTCCTAGCTCTGTAATCTTCAGAGTACTGTCTGGGATTATCTGCTGGAAATCAAATGCCCAGCAAGATGGCTTGCTATTTTTTTATATATCAGCAAATACATGCTTGATTGAGTTCATTACTGCTGTAAACATCTTTTATTATACAGATCAATGTGAATTTATGGGCTGTAGCAGTATGATATTGATATAACATAGCATTTAATGTACAATAACTTTTTATAGTCCTCATCACTCCAGACATGCTCTGGGTGAAATTCAGGACCGATGTAAGCAGATACCATAACACCAAGGGTATCCCATAGATTACAGTGAATTACACTCAAGCTTAATTGAGACCCTTTGGTCCATGTTAAAGCAACAGCTTTAAGATATGAGTGCTTCTATTTTTAACCACACAAAATATCATTTCAGAGTGTCTTTATCTGTTTAGTAATCAAAGCCTGGAGGTTCTTTTTCAAATAATCTCTTCGAGTTCCCATCTGCTGTCTATCCCTGTTTAAGAAAAAGAGAGTCTCACAACTTCAGCAGCTTGGAGTGGAGTTTCTTTTTGTTAAGGAGCCATTAAGCCAGTTTAAAAAAAAAAACAACCAAAAACCAATACAAATCCATTGTATGAAGGCTGTGATCAAATGAGGCATAAGTTGAAGGAAAGTGGAAATTTTTTTCTGCTGATCGACTAAGTTAACATTGTCATCCAGGAAATAAAAGCAGTTTTCATAAGCATTTAAAAAATGGGGTAAGATCACACAGAACATCACAGAATCACAGAATGTTAGGAGTTGGAAGGGACCTTGAAAGATCATCTAGCCCAGCCCCCCTGACACAGCAGGATTCCCTAGACCAGATCACACAGAAGCACGTCCAGATGGGTTTTGAATATCTCCATAGAAGGAGACTCCACAACCTCTCTGGGCAGTCTGTTCCAGTGCTCTGGCACCTGAACTGGGAAAAAATTTCTACGTGTATTCACACAGAACCTATGCTTCAGCTTACAACCATTGCCCCTTGTCTTGTCACTGGACTTCACCAAGAAGAGCCTGACACCATGCTTCTGACTCTCACCCTTCCCATATTTAAAAGCATAGATGAGGTCACCCCTTAGTCTCCTCTTCTGCAGGATAAAGAGACCCAGCTCTCTCAGCCTTTCCTCATAAGGAAGATGTTCCAACCCCTTCATCATCTTTGTAGCTCTGTGTTGGACTCTTTCCAGAAGTTCCCTATCCTTAAACCGAGGGGCCCAGAACTGGACACAATATTCCAGATGTGGCCTCACCAGGGTAGAGTAAAGGGGGAGAAGAACCTCTCTTAACCTACTAACCATACCCCTTCTAATACACCCCAGAACCTCATTGGCCCTCCTGGCCACAAGAGCATACTGGTGGCTCATGGTCATCCTTCCATCCACCAGGACCTCCATGTCCCTTTCCCCTTCACTGCTCTGCAACAGGTCAGTCCCCAACCTATACTGATACATGGGGTTGTTTCTTCTTAGGTACAGATTCAAATTTATTCGAGTGCCATTGGTTCAATGTCACATCAGCAATGAAATTGTGCTTATCAGATGTACATTGTCAAAAGCCATACAGAAGATAATGATGTGATATATATACAAGGTTGAGTAAATCTATTTTCAACATTCATCTAATTTACTTCACTGTTTGTACATTGCTTGGAACATGACCTCTGGAGTCCCTGGCAGAATGATGTGCACAAAGTCCTCCCAGATCTCATTCATGTGCTCAGTAGATTAGACATTATAGAGTATCTTACAAAATTCAACATATTTAGCATGTATTAATGTATAGCCTTCTGATGTTTCTTATTAAACATAGTTGTTGGGGTTTTTAAATACCATATCTTCATAATATGGGTTCTGCAGAGCATTCCTACAGTAAACTGGCAAATCTGTTTCCAAAATCTTAGTTCTAGATAAGAGTCTTTAGCTAAACTACAGAGAACTTCATACCACAGAAATACAATATTTTCCATATGAAAAAAACTATTGAAGAGTTGTTCTTAAATAGAATAAAACTGTACACAGACTATTAATCTGAAGTTTGAATTTCATTAATATGCACTATTAAAACACTGAAATATGTTAGTTGCTACATTCAGTTCTGAAGCAATCCTGGGTGATACAAGAACATACATATTTGTGCCTACCATTGTACCTCAAAGGACTTTCCAGCTGCATGGGACCCATGTTTTGGGTTGTTGGAGACAGCATTGTGAACTCTTACAAAATGGTGGTTCTGGTAGTAAATCTGCAGCACAGTGAAGAGAAGGAGCAAGTAAATAGGGACAGGATGGGAAAGGGGATGAAGCGAGACCAAAAGGGAGAAAAGCAGAATGTGTGACTAAAGGTATATTAAGTCTTTGGGGTACAGAAAATAACATTTCTTGGAAAGGAATGGAAATATTTTCCTTTTTTAGCATCATAAAGAAGAATAGGAATAACAAAACAAAATTGTTTAAAACAGATGATAACTTTTATTGTGATAAAAAATAGATTTCTGAGGAGAGATATCAAAGGGGGAAAAAAGGAGTCATTCAAGTGATCTATACCCATCACCTCTGAGTTAAAATGTTGCACCTGGACATAACAAGTGCAGACATTATCCCTAACACAGTCAGGCTTCTATACATCATGTGCTAGACATCCTGATTGATTGTCTTTACCAAAAATTATTTGAAAAAAATTACAGCATTGGAAATAAGAAATGCTTAAGGGTAATTTTTACGTAGACATTTATTGGTTAATATATTACTTGAGAATGGGTCTCTCCTTTGCACAAATTGGAATGAATGGAGTTCTTTTATGTAAATGTGATGATTAAAATGATGATACCTAATACCAGTTAAAAGCCCTATCTTTCACATTCCTGTGGAAAAAATAAAAAACCCAAAACAATAACCAAACCAGTATTTCACATGGTTGCCATCTTTTTATATGTATTAAAACCCCAAAAGTTTCACTGGAAGCACTGTATTTATTTCAGCTGTTACTAGAAAATTATCTTTATGTTTCAGATGTGAAAATAAGTTTTAAAAAGTCTGGCTTGGACTAAATGTAGGTAGAAGTCAAGGTTCTATGTTTCTTGAGCTAAAAAATATTCTTGAAAATATTCAGCTTCTTTCTGGTGGTAGATCATTCATGCATCTATTAAATACACAGAACATCTGCTGATAACAAAGCACATTCTGCCAATGGCTTCTCAAATTCTGGAGTTAAGAGGAAAAAGCTTTTACGCTGTCATTTGCATTAACAAACACTTGAAATATCCACTTCTTTGTGATGCTGAGGATTAATATGTTCTTCTTGGCTAGCACCATATATATTGCTCCTTCTAGCTTTTGTCAGTCAAACGCAAAGCAAAATTAGATCTAGAAATGATAAATAAACTTTCAGAGTAGTTGGTTTCTTGGCTGGTTGGTTTTTGTTTCGTTTTGTTTTGCAGATACTATGAATACAGTACTAATTTTTTATTATTATTTCTCCTGATGAAAGCTTACTAGTCTAAATGTCCCTTTGGATGTTTAGCTTTCTGGCTTGTTAAGTGTGAGGAAAAGGCCCTGCAGACAGACATGATTAAAGAACTTCTACAGTAATCCTCTGAGCCTGGAATGAGTCCTGATTCATAGCACTAGCAATAAAAAGAAAACCAAGAAAAACACTGAGAAGAAATTGGAGCCTTTAAAGGCTCAAGCTTTGGAAACACCAGAAACTACTGGAAAAGAAGACAAGAACACTTCAAGGTACATCTGGAAACAGTGTTATTTAAAAGCAAGTGGACTAGAAAAAGGTTTTCCTTTTGAAAATGGCAAGTGCTTATGTATTTGGCATATTTCACAGTTTTCAGCAGTTCAAGCAAAGGAGGATATTCATGAAGCTGTTATAAAAATTGGAGTATTGCATTCAAACTA
Source organism: Galbula dea (assembly GCA_013399015.1). Classification (NCBI taxonomy): domain Eukaryota; kingdom Metazoa; phylum Chordata; class Aves; order Piciformes; family Galbulidae; genus Galbula; species Galbula dea. Next base: position 170,090 of record VWZX01011112.1, read on the forward strand.
GAAATGAAGCACATGAAAGCTATATGCTTTGAACCCGTATTTTGCAGTTTATAAGACTGGGGAGACAGTTTTATCTGTAACAGGTGTAAAGTAAAGCATGGAATTAGCCTGCCTTAGGATAAGTTCTAATGAAGATTTGTAGATTTAAAAATTAAACAAACAAAAAAAACCCCAACACAACAACAACAAAACCCCACCAAAAATGCCAACAAACCTTCCAATTCTGGACAGTGCTCTGACACCTTAGATATGACTAAGAGCTCAAGATAGCGTAGGACAAAAACATTTGAGGCAGAAAAGCACTCAGAGCTTGAAATCATAAGCAAGGAATAACAACACAGATAAAGCAGATGGGAGAAGCTGCACGTTAAGCAAAAGCTTGTATTGACTGCAAGAGCCAGGGCTCTGACCCACGAACAACGTGTATGTTGCTGACACTTCTGCCTTGGATGACCATTTTCTTAAGAACAAAGGACACACGCAGAAAAAGATGATGTGTGCAGAAGAAATAATAACCATGAAAGCAAATGGGATGTATTACCTTTCTTTAGTCATATGTGCACAGCTCCCAGTATTTCTAGGAACTTTGCTGTAACCCTAAAATAAAATCAACAGGCTGTAGAAAATGCCAGGTTTAGGAAAGTGATTTTGTTTCTATTTAAGAAATATGCTTCTAGATACAAATAATAAATCAGGAAAAACATCTTAGATTTATTTTTTTTTTAGATGGCACTACTAAAGATACTACAGCTGAAGAGCTGATTATGCATTAAAAAGCTTTTTACCCAATACAGTGATATGTGACAGTGAAATAGAATTTACAGGACATGCATGTGAGCAGAATACTGTGCAGCTAAGAGTTAGATATATGACTACTAGTCCTCATAATTCCTAATTTATTGGGTGCAGAGTATGTACAAAAGCCTGGTAAACTCTTTGTGTGAACTCTTTAGAATTAAAGTGATTTTCATTTAACATAGCCTGTTTCACTTCAAAATGAGTGAGGCTAAATTGAATTAAGGTAATTTTTAATGCTGAATAAAAATACATATTGTGGCATCTGGTATACCTTAGTCTACTTCAAATTAACACCTGTAATTAACTTGGAGATCTCTGTAGAAAAGACCTAAAAAGAAAAATTAAAAAGCACCACTAATTTTGCTTGTAATCTTTATTTTGTAAAAGGTAGGTCATTCAGACTCTCAATATACAGTAAGAACAAACATCAGTATAATATTAATCACCCCTCAATTATGGTAAGCATGCAGATAATGAAGTCAACTATCCTGAAAGTGTTTTACTATATGGTTTTTTAAACAGCTATGGATCTGAATATCTTTGACTACACAAGCAGTATTTCTGTTCAGATCTGTGTGATGAGACTAGAATCTAATGTCAGACAACTATAACATCAATTTTGATTTAAGTTTCATTCTTTCTGTAGGTCAATCCAACTATGTTGCAGAACTACTAAAAACACAAACCCCAAATGTGCAATTAATTCTTTCTTGTTTTTTCTCTACTCGATTTTTGTATACAATCAACTATTCAGAAGAGCAGCAAATCAAGATAATGTATCTTGCTTTTCTTAGGCTGAACAAACCTATCATGGAGTCAAAAAAGTTTGCAACACCTGTATAGAAAAACAAAGAACTTCTCCCAATGTGGATAAGAAAACTTCTAAAAATAGCCTGATGGCAGCCAGATACCCACAAAAGGATCACAAAGTCAGTTACAGAGGTAGGTCAGTAAGAATTTTCCTGAACAGCAGGTAGGAATTACTCCTGAAGCAAAAATTTGCAGGTAGTGTATTCTACAAAAATGGAATAATCCACAGAACAATTATAAGCAACTGAAAAAAGTTCTGCTTGACTGACAGCAAGGGATTACACCCCCTCTCCTGAATGATCATAGGAGATAAGGCCAAGAACTGAGCATCTGGACTTGCCCAGTTTATCTCTGCAAAGAACATGTCTACACAGCAGGACACGAGAGAGCACCTGCCACCTGCTATGAACGAATATATATCCACTATCCATAGAAAATTTGTCAAATGCTACCTTGTCAAGGAGCAATACTGAAGGCAAAAGCTAGACCAAAAGTACCTGTTTCTCTAAATTATCTTTAAAATACCAGGAAAAAAAACCACCCACCTTGCAACATTATGGCTCTTCAGAGGTTTGTTGTGGAATATGTAGTTAAAAATTAGTAAAGGGATATATAAACCCTTTGCTTAAGTTTTATTTGTTTGATTGTTTTTTGACTAGTGGCTATCTTGGGAAACATCTACTGCCAAGAAGGCAAAGGCAGCAGTGGTAAAGTGTTGGCTGCTGGTGTAAACTTCCTTTGAAGGTTCTTGCTTTAAGTGTACCTAGTCATATTGAAGGAAGCCCAAGTTACCCTTAATTAAGAATCCATCCTTCTGTGAACCAAAATCCCCCTCATAATTATAACAGCGACAGTGTGCAGAACACTTTCCTGAAGCTCCAGATTCCTTCTGGATTCACAAGCAGAGGGCATCAAAGAACATTCTTATGAGACCTGGCAGAACAAGCTGTTGGCAAGTTGCCCTAGTTTCATTGTGGGTTCAGGGGCTGGAAATCTCAGATACTGTGGAAACATGATGTAAGACCTTTCACTCCTATGTATGAGGATGGGTGGGTCCTCAACAGGAATGAATTTGGCATTAGTGGGTTTGGTCTTACCTGCACAAGGATGTATTTCATTGCTTTCTGTATAGCTAGTGCAGGGAGCAGGGGGACTTGCCATACTCCTGCTTTCATCCTTTCCCTTAGCACATCTACATGACATGATATATTCTTGGCAGGTCTGAAATTATGCTGCAGTGATGAATATTCCTGTTTCTGGGTCAGAAGCTGTAAAATTTGGAAAATAACTTCCATATTCACAAAAGAGATACATATGCTTCTTGGCACGTTAGCAATCTGCTAGAAAACCATCCCACGCTAGCAGAGCACGGGTTGGCTGAGAGCAGGAAATGTGCCAGTAGCCTGAAACAACCTGAAAGGAAAGAAAAGAGTTAAATGCCAAATTTATCAGTCTGTTTAGGAGTAGAGAAGGAGGTACTCAAAAGGTACTCAAAGATGCAGGAATGTGGGATTTGGGGAAAAGCAGTCAAATCTGGAATTCAAACCCTGCAATGTATTGGTACTGCTGCAATGGTAAGGCAGCATGGCCTTGTAAAGCGAATTACAACTAAGGCAGGTACATATTCATAACCAGAGCAGAGCCTACATCTTCAGGGTAAGAATTATCAGTGCAGACATGCAAATCTGTGTATGCCAACATCTGCATCAATCTATATATGCCATTCCCTTGCAATGCAGGCACACCTTAAATGGGAGGGAATAAAATTCAGATGCATAATGATTTAAATTTAGTGGCTTGTTTCAAATGTGTATTGAAAACAACTGATGTAGTTGCTACAGAAATGCTACTATCTCAACTAGAAATTAGAATGAATATGGACTGAAATTATATGTGGTTCCAGAAGTAATTACTGTATGAAAAAGTGATTTCCATTAAAAGCATGTGAAAGCCTTTGATCTAACAGAAATTTATCTTCTCTGTCCTGAAATAACCTCTTTTTTAGTTCCAAGTCTATATAGAGTGGAACATGCATGTTTCTTGGGGGAACTATATATATGGTACAGAGCTTTAGGCTTTATTATTAAAAAAGACAGGTCTTGCTAGGATATTCCTAATCAATAGTTCCCAACAAATATGTAGAAAAATGGATGAAAACCTCCTGTGAGTCACCAAAACTGCATCATTAAATGTGTATAGTTCTACAACTGTTGAGCTGACTTTCTTAGAGAATAACTATTTTTTAAATCTCTTACAGAACAGCAAAACAAATGAAATTTGAATTTTTTAGATGGTGCCATTACTGAAATATTCTAACATATCCAAACAGAACATTTTTCATATTTGAAATTGTTTTTTTTTTTTAACCAATTGTGTTGAAAGAAAGACAAACTAATTCTGTATGAGCAATGACATAAGGCATTTCATCATTGAAGGATTTTATATAAGAGAATTAAGGCAAACTTAAGATTAAAGCTAGAATAAGAACTGATGCTCTGAATGCTAAATAAATATATATGCATAAAATATATAATCTATACTACATTGGTATGTTCTGCAATTAGTTCATGAATATTAACTTGTTAATATAGCCATAAGTTATGTAAATGGTGTGAATGAGAATGCAAATGTCCAGCCCTAAGTCCTGGTTTCTGTTATCTTTGCTTAGATATGTAATGCTAGGATCACAGAAGTGGTTCATTTAATGTTTCACAGCACTGCTTTCTTATGTTTTTGATTATGAGAGTGTTTGGGAATAGGCACTTATGCAAATACACCGGTGTTGCATGTGTATTCAGAGCATGTGCTTGTTTGAGAACTAGTGTCATGCATTGCTGCACATACCTATGCGGTGCTATGTGTGTATATATAGGATTTTGCTAGAGTACATGCAGCAACTGGCTGATGCTCATCCACCAAATCACAAAGGGCAGTAACAGCTATTGGACCTTGGTGGATCCTTACATATGGAGCCTATGCAGCATAATTTGGTAGTGAATGGATGAGCTGTAATGCCAAGAATATGCTAAAGACTCTGCAGCATACCTCATTTGTTAGGGATGCTGCTGCTGTCTTCTCAAGGATATCAAAATGCCAGTCAGCACCTGGAGGAAAATCAGCTGACTCAGATTCAATCTGGCCAAAATGAAAATGATGATGGCCAGAGCAGGGAAAATGTTTAAAACTGTGGTAGCATCTTTACCTATTAGTGATAGCATAATCAGATGCTTATTTAAATACTACAGCACCTCAGCTTTCCATTTTTTTGTCATTGTCCAAATCATCAAGATGGTTGATGGAAAAAGTACCCTTTTCCTAAGCTTAACTTCACTGGGTGCAGACCCACCCATTGCAATCTACATGCCCTTCCCTAGCAGAGTGAATTACTAGCAACTCACTAAACCTCTAGGTAAGTCTGTAAAAAATGTAGACACATTGTTTGGAAGAATGATACAGCCCTCTTCAATAGTAGCAGCTACACTACCCCCCGCGGTTTGCAGGTTATTTCCTCACTATGTGTAAGTCTTGTTTCTCATCTTCAAAGCAATAAAGACCTGGCTTCCCCAAAGACTGCTGCTTTAATCGTAAAAACACAGGTACTCCTCTGAAGCAAGCAGTATCGAACAGATCAGGATAATGCAAATGAAAAGGTGAAAATCAAGAGAAAGTCCCTTAACTGAAGTGTTCATTGATATAACTTCAACCTACAAAATATCAAGATAATTCAGGTAAGTGTTCCCCAAACTCTGTAGCTGCATAAACCAGGCAGCTTTTACCAGCATGAAGGTAGAGCCACAAGCTGGGCAGAACTGCCCAGCGATGATGTGCAATGGACTCCACTGCACCATCTCAGGAGACTGGAAATTTCCCAGAGGTATCTCCTTTAGTGTGCATTAATGTATATGCATAAAATCTTGTCTCATAGAAGGTAAGGCAACTCAGTATTAGGCCATGACCCTCTGTGCTGCCCACAGCGTCAGGAAAGCTTTCTGGTAGCCTCTGTAGAAGATGGTAGCCAGGACAGCTGCTGTCAAAACAATTCATACAGCCTGCAGCCTTGGGGGGAAAAAAAGGTACTGCCAGAAGAGGCTGGGTATCAAATAAGTTGTCCTGGCAAAATATATACAGTTTGTGATCCATAAGATTAGCACTTCTGTTCTCCACTCTCTCCACTGTGAGGTACATAAAATAGAGCATTCTTTTTTGAAAAGCATTTCCTTCCAGAGCTAAAACACTCAAAGCGTTCACATGGTAAATATATATATTTAAAGAGAGCTGTCATCCAGTTGAAAGTCACAATACCGTTTGAAAATGTGTAGCTGTAGCTATTTATGACATGAGTGGCAGCAAAAATGGGGGGGGCAGGGGGGAAAAAAAAAATCTTCCTTGGCAGTTCATTTACTTTCTGTAATTTTTTTTTTCTCTATAGTCTGTTGAGCCATGTAAAAACAGTTTGTGAACAGGCGGTAAGTGCGAACTTCCTCGTGTATGCTGCTGTGTGTGGAAGCTCGGCCGGGACGGCTCTGCCGGCAGCCGCGGACCCCGCGGTAGTGGCTCCGCAGGGGCAGCCGAGGGCCGGGTGTCTCCGGGCCGCCGAGGATGCTCAGGGGAGGCCGACCGAGTCCCTGGCGAAGGGCGGGCGCAGCCGCAGGGCCGCGGAGGCGCTCGGCCTCTCGGGGTCACCTTGGGCACGACGCGCCTCGCCCCTGCCTCAGCCACTGCGCCCCGCAGGCCGGACGGTGCTCCCGATAGCGGAAGCAGGGTGCTCTTACGCCGCCACCCTGTGAGGCCGAGAGCTGACGAGGAGTACGCGGAGGCGGCCGCGCCCCCGTCACAGCGGCAGAAGCGGAGGTCGAGGGCAGTCCTCCAGCTCCTACCCTCTGCAAGCCATTCTTAGAGCGTGTGTGGGGCGCCGCTTAGAGCTTCCGCAGCCCCCTCCCTCGGGACGGGCGGCTGGGACGGCGCCCCCCGCCTGAAGCTGTGGTAGCAGCAGCGGCCGGGCCGTGGACAGCCCCGTCCTGCGCCCCGCGCGCCCCCGGCGGGCGGTGTAGCAGGGAGGAGGCACCGCCCCGGCCGTCATTTCCGCCGTGTGTCGAGGTGGGGGAGGGGGGCAGAACGCTCGCCTCCTCCTCCGCGGCGGCCGGAGACACAGAGACCCAGCGCGGGGCGAGGGGAATCAGCCGCCGCCGCCGCCGCCGCGCCCGCGGGCCGCGCCGCCCCGCCC
>VWZX01011112.1:176929-283065 GCA_013399015.1 Galbula dea
GGGCGGGGGGATCCAGCCCCCGCCGCCGCCCCCGCGGGCCGCGCCGCCCCGCTAGCAGAGCCTTGTCCCCGCCCGCCGCAGCCGCCCGGCATCCTTCCCGCCCCCCGCTGCCCCGGCCCGGCCATGGGGAACGCAGCCACCGCCAAGAAGGGCAACGAGATCGAGAGCGGTGAGTGAGAGGGATCCGCTGCCTTCGCCGGGCGCCTGGCTCCGCTCCCCGAGGAGGGGCTAGCGGGCTGGGCCCGACGCGCCCGCGCCGCCGCCGCAGGCCCTGCGGCCTAGTGGCTGAGGCGCCGAGCCCCCCGCCCCACGCAGGCCCGGCCGCCCGCGTTCGCCAACAGCCAGCTCGGTGCGGCCTGCTCGGCGCCGCGGGGTGCCTGACCCGGCCCTAGGCTGCCGCCGAGCTGCCTTCCCTCAGGCCCGCCTCGGGATTTAATGTCTCTGGAAATAAGCGGGATAAATCCGCTTGCGGCCGCCGGGCCGAGGCCTCCGCCGGGCCGCGCGTCCGGCTGCCCTGTAGCAGGTGTCCGTTCCTGGCGAAGGAGGAGCTGCTGGTGGGGCCGGGGTGGCGGCGGGCAGGTGTCAGTGGCTCCGGCAACCTCCATCCTCACCCTGTCCGGCTCGTTTTCCCCACCCCTGAACACACCCTTGTCGGCGGGTGAGGCCGCTCGCTGTGCTGCGCTTCGTCTGCGGCGGGAGGGTTTTCATCCCTCTGCGGGGAATGTAGGTCAGAAACTCCTAAGCCTACCCGGATCGTGCAGCCCCGGTAACGCTGCCGGTCCTGCCCGCACCCCGTGGCACAGCCCCAGCCTGGTGGCGTGTTTACATCGTTCGGGAGTGCTTAGTGAGCCACTTGGTACAAACGTTGCTCTCTGATCCCTGGCTAAAATGGAAGACAAAAGCATTGATCTGAACTTGCTGTCGCAGGGTGCTTTTGGCTGTTTTGTTTTGTTTTCCTGTCTTGAGTATTTCAGAATAATCTTTAAATAATATAAAGCCGATTCAGTTGTTGTGAAAAAAAAAACTCAGGCCTTATTTTTAGTAAGTTAACTTCCTTGCTTTGCTATTAGTGGAAAACTTTGGGTGTGTTTGTGATGGATAAGAAAAAACACAAAACGTAGAGAGCAGCCAGTTGTGCAAGCTCAGTGTTCTTACAACAACACTCTTTGTTACTGGAAGTTCTTTGGACATTGTTAAAATGGAAAGACGTTTAAACATCGAAGGGGGGTTTTGTTGTTGTGTGGGGGGGTTTTTTTCCTTTATTTTGTTTACTTTTGGTGTGTTTATTACGAGCTCTGGTTTAGAGCCGCGTAGCACATTTTGCATAGGCCGATGCCTGCCCACACAGCATTCCTTTGGCTTCCTAGGTATCTGCATGGTTGTCTTTAGCTGTGAGACCAGGTGCTCTGCTTGACCTACCCAGTTCTGCACTATGGTTTTGTCTTTCGGTTCTTGAGTTTAGTCTCATCGTTATTACAGATTTTTACAATCCAAATGTTTCATGAGTATTTGAGCATTATTGTTTAGTGGGTTTATTTTTTATTTATTTGGCTGAGTACATTAATATTTGATAGGAAGTATTTTAGCCTACCTTTAAAGATGTGTGTGAAGAGACAGGGTGGATTGTTTGTAGTACTTCAGATGACAAAACACTGCATTTTGTACTTCACTGCTATTAGTCTGTGCAGTTAAATAACACTACACCACAGTGTTTACTGTCATTTTAATTAATTCTTTTCTCATGTTACCAAATACAGGGATTTTTAAGTTGCAGGAGTTTACTTCAGAAATCCTCTCTCTCCCTTTGTTAGAGTTCAAGAATTAAATGCTGCTAGAGAAATCAAGCTCAGATGGTAAATTACTGAGTATATTTAGGAGCAAAGAGCTCTCTAATGATACAGTTTCTGTAACTAGGAGAAGATATTGATGGTCATTGACATACTGCTGGGAAAGATCAGGATTCACTTACTATGGAGGATCAGTAGTGTATGAATACTATAAATAAAATAAATTACTAGCAGCAATATTTGGCTTACTGGTAGTGAAAGCTGATGTATAATCGTATTCATGTGATGAATAACAAAAGAAAAAAGTGATGGAGCTCTAATATTTCTGATAAATACTTGTATTTTTGAGCCAGTTTTCCTGTTTTGTGTGTTGTGTCACTAGCAGAACATATTCCAAACTTCAGAATGCTTGAAAATGAAATTATTTGAAGTGGTAACAGAAAAATATCCGGGTTTGACTTATAAAGGTGATGTTATGCCCTTGATCCACACATGGAGTGTATGGTATTGTGTGGATCAAGGATATGCTAAGGTTCCTGAAAGAACAATGAAGGGTAACACAGCTTCCACTGATAATTATACTTAGTAGTTCATGAAGTGTAATTTGAGACCTCTTTCACTATCTGTGGTCACCACAGTAAATGCTGTTCACCTAACTGTGGTCCTAATATTCTTCTTGTTTATTTTAGCTTTCCATGTATATGCAAATATCTTCAGTACTTACTACTTCACTTAGGCTATGGAGAGGAATAAAACCAGCTGTATGGGAACACCAGTAGTAGAATGCAGCAAATGTTTCAGGGTATTTCTAGGCAAAAGTTGCAGGTGAATGAAATTTGGATACTAAAGTTTCTTAAGCTTAGCCACCAAAAAAGTGAATCAGGCTTGCATTGCAGGGTGGCAGGATTTCATGTGTGTATACAGAGAAGATGGAAAGCTTCATTGTGATCTATTAGGGTTTTCGTTCTATGCCCTTCTGTTACAAGTTTTCCTAATATGCAGTGGATTTTGATTTGGAGGTCCAAAGTTGAAAGAGATCCTTCATTAAAGAGAAGCTTAAGGATTCTGTACCCATTTTAAACTCTGTACCTGGTTTAAAAGGGTTAATGGTTTTCCACAGGGCCCAGCAACCTACAAATTCTGAGGATCTTTTAGAGCAATAGTATAAATATTTTTCATTTGAAATCTGAAGAGACACAATTGTCAGTTGTCTTAAAAGTTTCTCTTAAGTTTGATCCCTCATTCTAGTATGTAATTATTCACTTATTTTTTGTTAGCTGCTCAATATGCAGTAGTTGAGAAAACTTTTTTTGTAACCCATGACTTTAAAATGTCAGCATGTAGTGAATTATATTAAAAAAAGAAGACCACATGGATTCTACCTTAACTTGTTGCAATTAAAGTGGGAAAACGTTAGTGTTGTTAATATTCATTAACTTGGAGTCATTTGTTAAAGTAACACACAACATAAAAGAATCAGAACTGCAACATCTGAGTTTAAAAAAGGTCGCACAGTATTTTTTTTAATCCAGTAAGTGAATCTGTTGCTTTCAAGGTCATTACTGATATTATATGAAACAGGAATGTTTTAACTTTACTAGAACAAACTAAACTGGAGTGAATGTCAGCCCTGCAAATTACAACATTTGTAGAAAGTTTTAGGTTGTTCTTTTTTCTTCCAATAACTTCATAATAGAGATTTTTGAAGTAATTACTGTGTAGGGATCTGAAATATTTGCCCTCTTAGATATTAAAGGTAATGTCATATATGACAGCAAGAGATCTGTTTAAAAATGAATGTTGTGGTATTTTGTGTTGTAAGTTGTTTTTTGTTTTGTGGTGATGTTGTTCTTCCTTCCCCCACCCCCCCAATTCATGATTACTTAGCTGTAGTATTGTCTTTTTCTTTTTAATTACCAAACTGGATTAGAGCCAGATGATTTGAATACAGTCTTGGTGACTGGGAGGTTTGTATACTTTCTTCCAGTAGATCTTGAAACCACATGGGCTTAGCTTCTGAGTTGTGTTAGTGAAAATTCAGGTAGTTCATGCTGCTTTTTCTGTAGCAATATGAGGTAGTAAATTACTTTTAAAGTTTATGTTTATAATTAAATGATACATGATTTTCAAAACACAAGTCTGTACACATAGCTGGAGATCTGGCCACTAGGTTAAAAGCTATCAGTGCATGAGGAATTTATGAAACTGGCAGGACTTTGCTAGCTTGGACTCCTGTCTTTAAATAGCAAAGTACAGCATGTGTGATGTGTATTCTGCATGTGAATTTTATGTTCATTCACTCTTCCTCCTCCTGAAAGTGTTCCCACTACAGTATCTTCAATATGACAGAGTTCCTATTATAGTCGGTTCTTCCCATTTTAACTCTTATAATTATTCTGTAAGTAGTGCTTCTTTGAAATATGCTTGACAGGAAGGTGCAGCCTTCTTCATTTTCCTTTGCCAGTAGCTTTTAGCCTCCTCAGGGGACGTTTCTTGGAACTGAGATTTTTTTAAATTTATTTTTCCTATACATTCAGTGCTGGGTTGCTTTGCTGTGTTTACTCATTGTGGACCAAAAGAGACCAGAAGTTTGTTTCTTGTAAAGACTTGATGAAGCAATGCTCTGTCACTGCTGACCTTGATTAGACTGAAATCAGTGAAGTAGAGGTGAAAAGCTCCCAGTTCCAAGCTTCCTGATTCCCTATTACTTTTCCAGAGACCTTTGTTTCAGTATGTTTGATCTGAGTGTAGTTTCATTCCAACAGCTGTTGTCTTTTTTTACTTTTGCCTGTGGTGCTTAGATTCTCTGATTTTGAAATTGATAGCTTTTGGAGCCTTGCTTACACATGTTGGAAAATCAGCTGTAGTATGTATTGTATAAACAGTAATTAACAATATATATTACAGTGATGCTGGAATGGATTGTATGAATAACATCTCCAAACAATGTATCAAAAGCTTCTTTCCATATATTTTTGAGCTTGTATTGTCTCACTATTGTTCTTTTAGGTTTCAGTAATAAGGAACTCCATCACCAGGAAATCAGAAGTAGGTATAATTTCTTGCTGAACAAATAGCTAAAATTTTCTTTGCTGTAATCATCAAGGTGAGACTACTAGTATGCACCACCTGAAAATTCTGTTTTAATTAAAAACAAAGTTCTTATTCACAGATTGGACTAGCAAAAAGAGAGGATATCACTCATTAAATGATAGCCACATGGTAGCATAACAAAAGGTCCTCCAAGTGATAAATTAGTTTATGTATTTAGGTTAGGCATTTATGACAAGCTCAGACTGCTTTAAAGACAGAACATTTAAAATTACTTGACATTCCCTTGCTGCTGGATTTCTTTAGTGTTTATTCATTTACCCATGTAGCCACATTCATAGAAATGACACAATCAAAAATCAAGATTTCTCATATTTTTGGCAACAGTCACATAATTCCTTGGTGTAATTAAGACTATGCCTATGCTGCAAAAATTAACTGTCTCTGGTACAGGGAATGTGGACAGAGAAGTGGAAAAACTGTAAGGACACAACGCTGCAAGTTACGGTGTGGTGAGCTGCCCTGCCCAGGGGGAGGGCTGTGCTCTGTACCACGTGTCAGGCTGCCAAGGAGTCTTCTCCAGTTAGTTCTTTATAGCTGATGCATCTCTCCTTTGGACAGAGCTGTGGAAAGGCCTTTGAATGGCTCTCAGGTTTTGTGTGTTTTGCCTGCATCCTTACTATAGACATCATGAAGGACTGGGTTGTCCAGAGGCTTGCCTGTCTTTCTTTTTTTTTTAACTACAGTAGTTTAATAGCTAGAGGATATTGTCTAAGCTACACAGAGACAATCGGTGTTTCTGGTCATTTAGGATTGCAGACTTTTCACTTTTAGGAACCTTGAGTCACTGAGAATTTTTCCTATAAACTTGTGAAACCTAGGGCTAGAATTTGGCAAAGAGTCTGCCCTGCAGTGCTGCTCTCAAGCTCTGTCTTTTTTACAGCTGCAAGGTGTTATTTGACAAGCATTTTTTTCAGTTACTGTTCTGCTTTTCTGTCTCCTGCCACTTTTTTTCCTGCCTCTGTGCCCTCAAGTGTGCTGGAGCAACTATTTATGAGACAACAAGGTGAACTGAATTTGAGATTGATCTAGGTTAAAAATAACCCTGCAGTAAAGGGAAAGCAGAATTGACTTTAGTTAACGTGGATCGGCTTCCTGATCCAGTTCACTGCAGCTACGCTAACAGTTGTACTAGCACAGGTGGAATGTGGCACAGAGGTGAAACTGGGTAGCAGGCACAAAATAGGGGCAGTCTGAACAGCATGCTGCTGTTGCCAAAGGGAGAGCTGTGCTGCTGTCGTTTTGGCCTGTACTGCAAGTCTTTTTTACACTGCGCACAGTTTCTATGCTGTGAGGTAGAAATGTTTCCTGGGGAATGGGAGAGAGGACAAAGTAGCAGTGGGGCTGTGAGGATGGAATTGAAGTGAGAAATGTGTTGTCTTAGGAGTTGCAAAACTAAAAGATAAAATCACTTTCCTCTCCCCCCACCTCCCACTTGCCAGTGTGATTGGGAAAGGATTACACACAGTGCTCGGTGTAATTTTATTTATTTGTGTTATCCTGGTGTTCAGAAGGGCAAGTCATGAATCAGGACACCATTTTGTTTGCACAAACACAGAACAGACAATTTATTCTCTGAAACCCACGTTGTGTTTTGTAAAACAAGGTGAATACAGACAGATGGAAAATAAAAGATGAAAGTAAGACTATTAATCTGTGCAGCAGGAGAATCAGGATAAAGCAGTCTGAGGGTATGGTTGTCAGTGTTCCTATATAGGGAGCTAAGGTGAAGATATGGGTTAACTGTGCCTGTGGTATTTGGGAACAGCACTGGTAAATGACAGTCTCCTTGGTGCTCAGTTGAACCCGTCTCTTTGGCATCCTGCTTACTGTTTCTTTAGCGTCACAGCAGAATAACGTCCACTAAGAGTAAGGTTTCACAAAACAGCTGAGCCCATCTGGTGGCTTGCACTGTTGAAGAATCTGTTATTCTTAGACCCTTCATGGATTACAACTGTAGTGTCCAGTCCATTGATCAGGTGTTTTACATAGGCAGAAAATTATGTGGTTTTATCTCTTTGGGTTATCTGTAATTATTTTGCACACCAAATCAAGACCAAGCCAAGTCAGATGGCAAGAGACGGGTTCAAAGGAGGTGCTGAATGCTCTGTTGGCAGCAAAATGGTGAGGTAGCAAGAAAAAGGAGAATCTTTTCTTAGCATTGGGTTCTTAGATTAACTCAACAGTTTCCTAAGACCTCACCTTACTAACTTCTTGGAAAAATGATTACACCAAACTGCCCCTTTCCTGTATGCCTTTGTTCATATAATGAACAACTTCAGCGCTTGAAGTTTGTAGTGAGAGGTGTTAGCACCTAGCAGCTGGCCTTGGCTTTTCAAAGCTTTTAGAATTAGTGTGTAAATAGAGGAAAAACAGCCTCGCATTGTTTCTTTCCCTCTCTGCACTTGCATGAATCTTTGAGTACTATTTTAGAAGAGACTTTTACATTTTTTCATTTTGTATTTAGTTTAATTTATTTTTGTCCAATTTGTTACTCAGATTAAGAAATGTACCAAAGTTTTTATCTAATGCATTCATTTCTTCATTCATTAGCTATTTTATGCTTTTCCCTGCCCAGAGGGGTTGATCTATAATCATAGAGGGCTTGCTAGCTTGTGATCTATGATGAGTTCTGGTATTTAGTGCTAGATACAAATGTAGTAAGGATTAGACACTGTGGGTTATTTGGCATTTTACCATGTAGTAAAGGTGTGGAAACACCTTGTTGTTTTGAGTTTTGGTGGGGTGGTTTTTATTTATTTATTTTTTTTAAAAAAAAAGGCAAAAAGACATTGTTTCATTACAATGGAATATTATCTGTTTGTGGTTTTAAGTGTTTTAGAAAATCTTTCAGGATATCATAGGAGTACATAAATATACTCTGCATGTTAGAGATAAATGTGTGTCCAGGCTCTGAGAAAGAAAAAAAGTCTTTTCAATGACATAGCTGTTTCTCACTAGAGAAAGCCTGATGGGCACTTTGAGCCAAGTTCTGTCCTTAGGAAGGGTAGAGAATTACTGTTCTACTTTGCACTGACTTTTTCTTCTGAGAGATACTGTATTTGTTTCATAGACTAACAGTGAAATAGTAAGTTACCTTACGTGTGATGTTAAAACAAGGCATAGAAAATCCTTTAGCACATTGCTGAATGAATGAATATCTTCTCTGCTGGGTGATTTGTAGGGGTAAGCAAAAATACTGTGATGTTTAAACAGAGAACATCAGGAACTTTTTATTTCATTTGAGTGCTTCCAGCAAGTTTGTACTTGTTAACCTACTGCACTTGCTGTTAAACTTCTCTGTAAACCTACAGACTTCCACAGCTGCAGTGTGGTTCAAGAAATTAAAACAAAAGGAAACTGTTTCTGGCATGAAGATGGAAACTTTCAAAATGGAAAATATTGTGCCCTGAATCTGTTTGCTCTTCACTCTCAATAATGACATAATTAAGGGTGTATGTACTTGGATACATCAGCAGGTGCATTGTAATAGTAATTAAGGTTAGTTTTGATTGCTATGGTATTGGGCAATTTGAAAGTCTTTGTGTTGTAGCAGGGAACAGTAAGAAGTTTATTGTATATTTAAACTCTAATTGTTAAGCATATGATACCATTTTGCATGAGGGAAAATGAGACTTCACTGCACCAAAGTTCATCACTAAGATGAAGTTCTTACTGCAAATCACCAGTGTTCGAGCATTTTATTAACTGATCCATAGGTTAGCGTGGATCCTGGAGGTTTTAGTCGAAGTATCTCATTGGAAAACAAGGTAGGTGGCAAGAGAGAGAGAAAAAGCGTCACATAGCTAAAAAATAATGCCAAAAGAAAGATAGATCATGGTATTTCCTTCTAACAGCTGTCATTATGATGAAAGGAGATCAGTTTTTATTGACTTGTTGAGGATTATTTTATATTGGGGAGTTTTAAAAAATTCAGTGCTTCTGTCACACATTTAGTCCTTGTGAAAACTTGTGCAATGAGAAGGAGCAGGTAGGTCTCAGTGAAATCCAGGACTATGCGTGCACTGCAGATCCCAGCACTGATACTCTGCTTTGGGAATTATGGGTTAAACATCCTAAAGCAGCAGACTGCAACAGTATACTCTGTGGTCAAGCTGTTTTCTCTTCATTGGCTTTAAAATTTTCATTTTGGTAGTACTTAGGTGAGCTGAACTTCAGAGTGAAGGTGCTACATCATTTAGCTTAATTTAGTAGCCTATATGAATATAAAATTGGAAACCAAGTAAGTTTTGTAATTTGTCTACGGCTTCATGGGGTGTGGCATTGCTTGGGAAGTTCAGGATGTGTAGTGTTTGTAATTGTTCTTGATGGTGTCTGCTGGTTCTTTTGCAAATTAGCAGGTTTTTTTTCCTCTCTGAATTTTGGGAGGACTAACATTCAGATGGGAAACTGACAAAACCAAAATTACCTTCACTTTTTCGCATGAGTTGCTCTAATACTTCTTAGCAGTTCAATTTCTCCCTAAATTTTGTCTATTGTTATGGCATGCTCTCTGACACAAGATTACTCTTTCAATTCTACCTACATTATCCAACTGCATATTTAGTATTCAAATACAGAATTTATTTGATTTGCATAGTAACGTAGGGGTTTTTGTATTGAACTCCAAGGTGGAACATTCTTGAACTTTGAAATGAATGGGTCCACAGTGTGGGTTTTTTTCACTACTGTTTCATTGCTGAGTAACATTTGTTACCATTTGTAAGTAACATACCAAACATGTTGCTTCTAACTCAGAAAATAAGTTCCCAAGGATGGCAGAAGGTAGTGAATGGTTTTCATATGAGGAATTGCTATGTGACATCTGTCTAGAATAGATAGCGGGTGTGATCTGTAAAACTGTGTGTGGCATGGGAGGTGAGAAGTGCCTTAATGCTTGTCCTGTTTGTGTTTTTGTGAAGCAGCCGCTTCAAGTCACTGCTTCTGTTGGCTTTTTCCTTAGGAAAAGATACCTATACATTGCTAATAAAACATTAGAGCACTCCTTAAGAATGAGGAACTACAGAAAAAATGTAGAGAAACCGGCCAACGCCTGGTAAAAAGGAGGAGGAGTGTGGGTCAAGAAATGTAAACTAGGGAGCTGAAGAGAACACTAAGCAGAGTATGGTCTGGGTGTTGTCCGCATTCTCCTGTCCCAGAAGAGGGAGCTGATAAACACTGGCCAGAAGTGCTCTGGCTGAGGAGGTGGAAGTAAATGCCATGGGTGTCAGGGTTCCCCTGACAGTCACCCTGTGAAACTTCTTATAATTGTAGCTTGATCAGAGCTGGTGAAGAGATCCTCATCATGTAGAGCCTTAGAGGGGAAGTGTATGAATGTAAAAGTGAACAAAGAGCATCTTAAGAGGTTTCAGAGAAGCTGAGGGAGGGTTTGTCACTTGTTCAGCTCATGCCACGGCACGCTTGTCTTCCATCTTACCCCAGAGGAAGCTAAACTCTTGGGACCTCATGAACAGCAATATGGATGAGCCCATCTTTAAAGTATTTTTCTTGGCTGGGCTCTGCTTTTAGCCCAGAGTACAAGCCAGTCCACCTGGTGTCTTGCTTCTCCTGATGGTAGGAGATCCTGCCTCCTGCTGTCTGGGAAGGGCAAAAGGTGAGAAAGTGAAGTATGAGTGCATAGTGGAATTTTCCAGGATGAGATGTGAGGATGAACTGGCTGCCATGAGGCCCATGGAAATACTGTGTGGAGAAGCATATATAGATCAGAGGGACAACAATCTTCTGCTGGTGTCAGTTCCATCAGCATTCTGACCACTGAGGTGGCATTGCAGGTTAGGGCTCTAGTGACTAGCTTCATTCCAGATACCCAAAGCCATATTCTGTATTTTGGTTCTACCACCAATGCCAGATATACTAGGCATATTGTATAGTTTCCGCCCCTTTTAGCATTTTTTTGGATACCCATTACAGTAAGTCTGTTATTTACCTACAGTATTAACCTTCTTTGCACACCTATCTGTACTTCTGATTGTCCTTGCCTATGTCTTCCTGTAGTCTGATGTAAGGCAGTTTTGCATCATGCTGAAGAAGTTGATTGTTTCCTGTACCAAAGTGGTACTTTTTGTCTCATCTTTTTGTCTCATCTTTTTGTCATGATAATTGTAGGTGCTACTTGTATACCATCAAACAGCATTTTTTTTTTTTAATGGATGATATCTCTTTAGAAACTTGCTATTTTCAGGAGCTAAACTTCTATTATAATGTTGGTCCCTTCATAAAAATTGGGGTTTTTCATTGGTAGTGGGTTTTGCATTTTTTGTGTGTTTCTTTTTTTTAAATGGATGCTTGAAACTATGCCATTTGTTAAAGAAGAGAATTTGCTAAGTAATGGACAGTAGGAATATAGAACATAATTTGGCCAAATAACTGCTTTTCAACCATAGGACAGTGTTGTATGATGATATGGTTGACTTTCTGAATCAGTTATAGACCCAATTATTTCTTGGTATTACTTAAAATGTTTTTTCAGGACCTGTTTTAGAAGCAATTTTATTGTTTCTACTGGGCAAGAGCTGTGTTTTCAGAGTAGAATCTGATTTTTGCTGTATGATGTCCTTCAAAGGGGGGAAAAAACAAACAAAAATCCCAACCAAAACCCAAAACATGCTTGTATTGTATCCAGCTTGAGATTCAAGGCTATCGTTATGAAACTTTTTTCCTTACAGAGTAGTTACATGGTCAGTTTTCTTCGGTAGTAAAAATTCCTGCCCTGAGCACGCTGTGGCTCTGCTCAAAGCTACAGTTTGCTGTTCCTCCTGTGCTGATACAGCTGTTGAGAACTCCTCTGAAGTGTCACTGAAACGATTAAAATCCTTACTCCCATCTGGCTGTGCTAGTTTAACCCAGGAATTTCTTGGAGCTCTCTTAAAATATGACCCCACCTTGTATTGGACTGATGCAGAGAAGGGATGTGAAAGGAAGGGTGAAATTTAGATATGTCAATCTGCGATGGTTTTGATTTTTAAGGGGCTCTTTGGAGCCTTCCTTCAACCAAGAGATGTTGCTGACTGACTTCTGTAATGTTATGCATCACCATGCCATTCTCAAATACTGTCAGCAAAAGTTGTCCCATTTTTCCCTACTACTGAGACTAAAATAGTATTTGTAATGTTTTAGTTCTCTTAAATGTGGTTACCCTTGTGGACATAAGAGCAAAATTTATTTTAACAAAATTATCAAAAGGATCACCAGCCTTCCTCTTCATATTTTTAAATACTCCAGAATGTACTCAGGTTTTTGTTAGGACAAATAAAATCGGAAGATGACTAATATGTACACGCTCATTTTGGATACAGCATGTGAGTAGGGAGTAACAGGAGGAAGAGAGACTTGCAGATCTATGCGGTAGCACAATGAGAGATGTGAAAGAACTAGATACTGAAGGTAGCCTAAATAATCCATTAAGGCTAGAGGTATAAGCACTGCAGATTTAATATGATTCTTCAACAAAAAAAATGAAGGCATCTCTTGCATTTACCCTTTCTGCAGTTGAACTGAATTTTCCACTTAATGGTCAAGATACTGATTTTCTGCAGGATGTATTTTTCATTTAAAGTGAAAATAACTGTCCTTTCTTTCAAAAGATAACTTGTGGTAGTTCTGCCTGCCTTTGTGTGAAAATAATTCCAAACAGAAAATGGTTGGCTGGTTTTCCACAGTTCTATTCAGAATATTGTGATTTTTCTCCATCAACTAAATTGACTCATTCATTTCCACTAATACATACAAACTGACTTGTTCTGTTGCCAGTCTTGTTAAGGGGACTAGCCCAAAATACCATGGCTAGGAAAACATAGTAGTAGATCTCCAGTATGGAAAGCATATAAATGCCTTTCACATGCAGTCCTTTCAGACTTGGACACAAGTGGAAAATTTTTCTCAATTAGAATAATCAACGGTTGGAATAATCTCCCCAGGGAAGCGTTGGAGTCCCCAGCATTGGATGTGTTCAAGATACAGCTGGACAGGGTGCTGGGCCATCTTGTCTAGACCATGCTTTTGCCAAGAAAGGTTGGACCAGATGATCCTTGAGGTCCTCTCCAACCCAGTATTCCATGATTCTGTGGTGTGTTACAGAGAAGCTGAGTAGCAAAGCAAGTCTGTTGAGCTTCAGATTGTTTGTGACTTGTGCAGCAGTTGACAGAGGTTTGTAGAAACTGACTGCAAGTTGGGGAGGAGAGAATAGGGATCAGGTACATTTATGAGAAAGAGCAGTGGTGAGAATTTGGATTTCTGTCAGATGACGTGGTGTTGGCTTAATAGCTTGAGGAGGGCAAGATTTATAGGAAAAGCAGTTTTGATTTCTTGCTGGATGTACCTTTAAGTATTTGCTAATGATAGAGGTAGCAGCAATAACAGTATAGCATGAGGAATATTTTTCCTCTGCCAGAACTCAAAAGTGCATTAGTGTTATGTGTACAAAAAACAACAACAAAAAACAACCCCCCCAGACCCCTCCAAAATCACTATTGATGTATGTAAACCCCCAGTTTTTCTTTAATGGTAATAAGGAGTATTAACTTCTTGCTGTGGTAGAAAAAAGATCTGTTCATCCTTTGTTACACAAATCTTTTTTGGTACCCTCACTTGTAAGGGCCATTGGACCTTTACTTACACTCCAAGAATGTGATGAAACAATAAAGCTCCCTATTTGTGGTTGCATCAAGACCTATTGAATAAAAGATAGCATTCATTTTTTTGGTGTGTTTTATCATATGGCAGAGCATATCCTCTCATTAAAGACTAAATTGCAGATGTTGATGACATCTTTTACTCTTTGGGTGGTTCTTGTTTCTTTATGTATTTGGAGGAAGGTTTTCTGAATCTGTCTGTTGAAGCAACAATAACTTTGCATTATCCTTTGATAGGAGACAATTTGGAACCACAAATGAAAACGATGCTTCTTTTTCTAGATATCTGTTCTTACTGGTGTGGTTTGTGGTCTACACACAGCTTAATTGTGACAGCATTGGTTAATTTAGAACTGAACTTAAGAGAACTGCTATGTGAAGTACTAAGATACTGTGCTTAGAATTGCTCATTGTTGCTGTTTAAAGAGTACTTCATGCTAATTGTTCATCAGAAGTACTACTTGAGTGGTCATAGTATTTAAGAAGGGATGTTACAATTTAAGAAGGCAAAAATATAGTCATAACAACCTCATATAGCTTTGTACTGAAAAATGCATGTACTGTATGTATAGATGGAATTCACTTTATAATTGAAGGAAAATCTCTGAACAAAGGGAAGAGGAAATTCCTCCCTTCCTCATCATTTTTCGGATTAGAGAAAGTGAGGAGAAGGATAACAGTTTTGTTACAAAAAATATAATTATGCTCTAGCTAAGATAATTGTTTGTAAACATTTTGTTGTATTTTGACAAGTTTGTCAGTGAGTGATACATTTGAGTTGAAGTTAGAAAAATGTGAAGAAATGGTAGTTACTATATCAACAGTTACTGCCTGAAGCATTCATATATTAGTAATTTAAAATTCTGTAATATACATTAATATTCTGCAGAGTTATGTGAGATACTACATGAAATTAGAGATTTTTTTTTTTCAGGTAAATGCATAAAATATTGGAGATGATGGGCAGTTACTGTTCCATTCACATCTTAATCACTGTTTTTGCTAAAGTGACTAAAACAATAAGTCTGTTCCATGGGAAGGTCTTCTAATATGTTGTGGGTTTTTAAACTCAGATGTTTGTTTTATTTATTTATAAAAAAGGAAATAAACTGTATTTGAAACATATATGCTCTTACAGAAATTTTTTTTTTGAATCCCAGAATGTGTGAATGACACTGTTATTCCAAATAGCAGTCATTTTGAGCAGAAGATAATGGTATATATGTAACCTCCCTGTAAATAGGCCATAAATCATTGGCAGTCTATTGGTGGAGATGAGGTAGTTATATTTTGTAATGTGGACGTCTGCTTAAGGGTAGAAGATTGGACATTTATGTTCAAAGCTGAATTTTTGAAATTATCTTATCGATGAGTAAGGGGTCTGCTTTTCTTTTGTTTGCACTTGTTCATACTAGTATGGCATGACTTTTTTTCTTACCTTAATGGATTTTTTAGCCTCTAAATAAAAGCATTTTTTAGAAGTCATTTTCACTTTTAAGAAGCTGGAAAGCTTCTTACAAAGAAATCAGGTATTCTGGTGTTCTGTTAGACAATGTAAGTACATTTTCATTAACTGAAGTTGCATGATTCAGTATTACCTAGCAGTTTATTAACAGAGAGTCTACCTTAGGAACAAATTATTTTGAGTATTGAGACAGTTTGTCTTAATTCATCGTTTCTATTTTAGTACATGTAGCAGCATTACAAATGCACATCTCTTGAAGAGTATTTTCAGTTAAGTTCTTTCTCTTAAGTGATTTTAATCATGAGCTCTATTCATATTTTCACTAAAAGAAAATATGTTGAAATTGGGATGTATCTTTCCTAACAAGTGTTTATACACCGTATCTGTCTCTCTGCTTTGTATTTTGTCATCTAAAATCTAGTATAGAAATTACCAGACTGCTAAGTTTGCCATTCTTAACAAATTCTAAAATCTTGCACCTATTCTTATAACGAGGAGACGTTTCCACTTTTTAAAATGAGAACATGTACATCTTGTGGAAACAAGGTGTTTTAGGGTACTTTTAAACTCTTTTTTTAAGAAGATATTTTTATGTCATATTTCAGGATAATAGGAATGTTTTAGATAATAAACACTGCTGTCTGTTTCTGATTACATAATTTGCATTTTAGTATATTTAACTACTAGATATTAGTTAAAATTTGCTTTGCTTAAAGATAACATTGTTTCAGTGTGATCTTTGATATCTTACTTTGCTTGATAAGAGCAGGATTACTCAAAGTCTGGAGATATGTTTCTTTTGCTGCTCCTTCTTGCTATCGTATTTGCAGTTTGGATAAATTTTTAGTGAAGGTGAAGGATGCAGATGCAACTTTCCTGTTCTTGGTAAATAAAGAAATCCACCAAAACTCAATGCAATCAAATTAATGTTTTCAGATAAGAAAATCAAGCAGCACACTGGTGAAATATTTAAGGAAGAAGTATTGCACTTGAGGAGCATACTTGGTGTTGTGGGTTAGGGCTGCGGCGGCAGCTAACCCAGGAGGACGGACACTATCTCTCTCTCCCCCCCCTTTCCCCCACGGCGGGAAAGGGGCAGAAGGTGAGAGAAAAGCGGCAAAGAAAGAAAAAAACCCCAACTTGCGGATTGGAAATTAAAACTAAAACTACTTTAATAACAATAATAACAAAGTTAGATGAAATATATGTATGTATATAAAGATACACAAACCCCAGACTGCGTCACCACCGAGGCTCCGGCAAGCTCCGGCAGGCAGGAAAAGGAGAAGAAACCGCCACGTCCTGGGCGCGTGTCCTCCCCGTCCCCCACCAGCCAGCATACCCACACACCGGCGCTGCCTCCCCTCCCCTCGGCGCAGGGTCCTCCGGGCTCGCCCGCAGGGTCCTTAGGTGTTCTCTTCAGTGCCTGACGCAGGGCGATCCAGTAAAGGGACCGGCCCCTCGGCTACATCAAACACGGTGTAAATGGGACGGAATACTCCAAAAAATAAAATCATTGAACAGAAATAGTTCTGTTGTAACTCAAACTAAGACACTTGGATATAATTTGTTAAAGATGTGTGTGTCTTTCTGAGGCGAACTGAAAACACAGCAAGAAAGCCCCAGATATAGTTTGAGCAGTGTAACATAACCTGTGAAAAAAGTAGCAATGTAATTTTTTGGCTGAGCATGGCTAAAGAAGTCTGCTATTACAGACTGCTCAGGCTCATTTCTTTTTTGTAGAGGTAGGCTTTTATACATTCTTTGTAAATACCCAAGATACAAGGACTCCCTGAAACAACATCTCAGCTTTGGCCATATTGATCATCATAACTGGTCTACTCTGGCCTCCAAGCGGGAGGCCTGGAGACACATCATCTATAACGCTGCAGATGCTTTAGAGAAAGCGCACAGGATCACCCTTGAGGAGAAAAGACAATGCAGAAAGAATTGTGCCTTGCAGAACACACCATCTAAGGAGGCTTTCTGCTGTGCCTTTTGCAAATGCGCATGCCTATCTCGTATTGGCCTTTTTAGCCACCAACGTGCTTGCAACAAACGTGGGTAGAGCCCTTCCCAAGTCTTCGTTCGCGAAGCCTTCCCATGATGAAATACCCATAGTTGAATCAGTTAATTTGCAGAGAGCAGTCTCACTTATTTCAATTCAAGTGCTGGTTGGGTGGTGGAAATAGGTATCCAGCTCTTGTCAAGAAAGTAGAAATGTGCATGTGTGCAAGCAGCATGTTTCTGTCTTCACTGACTTACCACCTGTAATGATTTTTAGGAACCACGCTCCTTAAGATTATTTTACTGTACTACCTAGTCGTATTTCTTCACCTTTGATTTATGGTTTATTTATATCAAGAAGCTAAAACATCAGTTTTCAGCTAATACATCAGTTTCCTTTCCTGGACAGTTAAATATCAATATATGATTTCTCTATAGAAAACTGCTTCTCAGTTTGGGATCACGTGCCACCAGATACACAGCCTCAGTTTATTTTGCAAAACTGATGCTTTCTTGCTGCTAAGAAAGTTTGCATTCTTATATAAATTTATAAGCTTTAAAAAAATTTTGGTGCAACTCATCCAGTTCTGTTAGACCTGTACTGTCTATGAATGAAGAGTCAGCTTTAAAATGAACTTTGTAGAGCTCTGATAACAATTGCAGGATTCCTTGCTTGGGCAAGTTAACGTCAGTGTCATGGTGGGAGGGACAAGGTTTTTATCACGGGATTGGACTTGTTTCTCTTATTCTTGTGTACTCTAGCTTGGAGAAGAGGAGGCGAAGGGGTGGCCTCATCTATGCTTTTAAATATGGGAAGGGTGGGAGTCAGAAGCATGGTGTCAGGCTCTTCTTGGTGAAGTCCAGTGACAAGACAAGGGGCAATGGTTGTAAGCTGAAGCATAGGAGAATACACATGTGAATACACGTAGAAATTTTTTCCCAGTTCAGGTGCCAGAGCACTGGAACAGACTGCTCAGAGAGGTTGTGGAGTCTCCTCCTATGGAGGTATCCAAAACCCATCTGGATGCGCTTCTGTGTGACCTGGTCTAGGGAACCCTGCTGCGGCTGGGGGGTTAGACTACATGATCTTTCGAGGTCCCTTCCAACTCCTAATATTTTGTGATTCTTGAATTAAGTCTGTTTCAGCCATTTTAGTTCTGTGTCTCCGTTACGGTTTTCTTCAGATTGGAATTTATACAATAACACACAATTTCAAACTATTACCTGTTAAAGTTCTATGTGAAAGCTATTTGATTTGATACATTGCCAGCAGTTTAGCAATACAAAGGGTAGAGAATAAAATGAAGCAGGGAGGAAACAACGGTTTATGTTTTTACAATCGTAATCAGTTTTGTGGAACAAAAAATAATTCTTTCATGCATTATTGGGCCAGCGTTCTTCATTGCATTATGAAGTGTTCAAGTAACCTTGAAGTCTTAACAAGTTTGACATTACAGATTTCTTAAGCTGGTGTGCTACATCTTTGTTGTATTCCTTTGTTTGTTATGAGTTAGGGAATTGTAAGGGGTTTTTTTTAACTGCAACTATAGATGTACTGGGTGCCATTTAGAACCATAGTGCAGCTAAAATACGTGTAAGGATTAGGAAGAAATCTTAAAGGAAGGAGATTGATAGAACTGTTTGTCATTGGAAATATGAAAGGAACTGAGTTAAAAATTTGCCATGCTTCTGTTTGAAAACTGTTCTGAGGGACTTTCATAGCTGGTGTAACAGAGGTTTATGGGAGGATCAGCTAATGAACCAACTCTTAATCTAGATGATGTGACAAGGTGATACTTAGCTTTTAGATTTCTTTTAAAAAAAATTCTAGGTTTCTGTAATTGAAGTGAGAAACAAAAAATAATGATGTTGCAGAATTTTAAAAGAAAGGAACTGCAAAATTAAAATCCCTCGGTGACTGTTTTGGCACTCTTGTACCTATCTGTTGCAAGAGAGAAAACTGCATTGTTTATGTGCTCCTTCCTTCCCTCAGCCCCAAAGTATTTTTCTTGCACAGGACATTGAGCAGTACTCATTCAGCAAGTTTTAGTTATTTTTTTCTTTATTATTTTCAGTGCATCTCTGTCTGCCTTACTTACTGCACTTTATTCCTTTCCTTGGGAGCTTTTTTTTTTACAGAAATCTTAGTATAGAACTGTTTTGCAGACATTGAATTTACCTGTATAACATCCTTCTAAATGAGGTTTTCTTATTCCCATTCTGTTAATAGGGAACTAAGGCACAGAGAACTGAAGGTGACATGGCATTTGGGAGCCCTGTTTTATGTGACAAAGGCTTTATTTCTTGGGGCACATAATACATGAAATCCTCTGAAGTACTCAGGTGCTGTTTCTGTACATTTCTGTGGCAGTTACAGTTGTTTTATCTTCTTTGTGAAGGCATCCAAATACCTTTTGGCCATCACAGGCAATAGAAAAGCAGCTGGAAATAGTATGAAACTTGTCACAGAGGCAGGGGTATTGTTCACTGCTCAAGGATGGCACCACAGAATGGTAGGGATTGGAAGGACCCCCTGGGGATCATCTTGTCCAAACCCCTCTGCCAAAGCAGGTTCGCCTAGATCAAGTTGCACAGGATTTCATCCAGGGGAGTTTTGGAAGTCTCCAGAGGAGACTCCACAACCTCTCTGGCAGCCTGTTCCAGTGTTCTGTCACCCTCAAGGGAAAGGAGTTTTTCCTTATGTGTAGGTGGAGCTTCCTGTGTTCTAGTTTGTGCCCATTGCCCCTTGTCCTAAACGATCCTACTGATGGATTCAGTAGCCTTCATCGTAAGTGTGTCCTGCTGCTTTCCAGAGTGTGTAGGTCTTTCCACCCTGCAAAAAGGAGCCCTGTAGATACATTTCCTTCACCATGTAATCCTGAATGACTGCCAGGAGAGTTCAGTACACCGTAGTGCAGAAGGTATCAGTCTGTGGAAAAATTAATACATGGCTCTATCGTTCTTACCAAAGTGTGTGGAAAAGAGGACTGTGCTGAGGTTACTAAAATGGAGCAAATTCAGGCTTTTTTTATGCTTTTGAATACCAAAATATGAAATACAAATAATGGTTTAAAAAACAGTTTTCTCTTTAAAATAAGTTATGTAGACAAGTACTTGTTTATACACTTTGATTTGTACTTGTCTTCTTATAAAAAGGCAGTAACTTCTACTGGTCGATTACTGTCTTTATACATAAATATTCATAATTAGGATGACAACAGGTTGGCAGCAGTGTACTTCACTTTATCCAATGTCAGTTGAAGTTCTGCTTATTATTTGTCAAACGTAAGATAAAGCTAAAAGGTAATACAGTAGCTTTTTCAGCAGCAAAGTTTGCAGCTTTTATATTTTTATGCTGGAGTTGGAGGAATTTATTAACAATTTTGAGAAGACATCAATTTGTATAGATACTACTTCAAGTTTAACAAAGAAAACTTGGGATTGTAGGAAGAAAATATGATAAGCATTTGCTCACTAGAACTCTTAGGAGGTTCTTTTGCTACGCTCAGAAGTGCTCTTAAAAAACCCATTAAAAGCCCACCCATCTGTGTTTTGTAAGAAAACAGAAACGTGTCAGGCTATGGTATCGCTGTATGAAAATTATTGATACAATTTGGCTTGTATCTGAGGCCAAACCACAGTATTTGTTGACCTTCTTACTTAGGCTTGATGCACTGAAAATCTATGTTGGTAAACTTTGGAGTCATATGATTGTCTAAATCCTTACTTCTCAGTCCTGATGTTCCAGAAAGCAATGCAATCAGGCTTAGCAGTCAGTTGCTTTTAACAGTTTATGAATAGCTGTCGAGCAAAGTATAGCTTTTAGGAAAAATAATAGCTTTTAAAAATTACTGGCACTATAAAGCATCTTGCATCTGAAAACTGGCAACTAACAGCAAATCTTTATTAAACAATTAACATTTTGGAAGACTGAAGCATACAGCAGTACAGTGAAGTGACTTCCTATAATTACCATAGGCTTATAGTAATACTTCTAGCCACTTAAAATAACATGCATCTTCTTTTTTTGCCAATCATGCATTTAAATTGGCAAGTCTGTTACAGAGAGAAAACTATACCTTATTTTATGGCAATTAGTATATCAATTTACTTCACGTTCTCAAAGTGCTTATTAATTTTAGCTCAAAATAGATCAAATGTACCACATGTGACTGCTGTATCATAATACTACTAATCTATTTTTAAATCTAAATGGACTCTGGGAAAGTACTTTGCAAACTTTTGGCTTCTATTGCAGGGCAGGTTTCCTGTTTATTTCTGGGTAAAGTGCCCCCTAATAGGGTCCTATATTATCCATTGGTCTTTCTGGCTGTGTTTCAAAGCTTCTGTTTATTAGTCAAAAATCCCCTGAAATAGAACTCAGGTGAATTGTGTAAATCCTTTTTCAAAATGAGCAAGCTGGAGAGAATCCTCCTTTTCCTGGAAATGTTCTGATGTTGCAAAGGGAAATGAGATGTATGCTGTAAGTCATGAGCTCAGAACTGTATTGTGGTATCTTGTTTTGTAAATGTTTTTTCTGTGAACTTACATTCAACACCAAGGAAATACTTTTTTTCCCCTGTGTGTGTGTTTTCAAACCATCTTAAGTTTCTTTTATTAAAAATACATTGACTAATGAAAAGCAAACAGCCTTCATTTTTTTTTTTCCACTCTGTAATCATGGAGGCTTGGCTCAAAAGTTATGTATAAGTTAATAATAAATAAATAATAAATTTTAAGGAGAGCAGATTAGATGCTAATGAATTAGTTGGCTCCATGGTGTTCCATCTGAGTATGCAGTTGTGTTATATGCTAATTGTAGTTTGGCTTTTGAGCATAAATCTGTGTAAAAGCTGTTTGTGGTAATTCAGTCTGAGGGTTACACAAATACAAATGACAAGCTGCATCCCAGAGATGATACAAGTATGTAACAAAGCACGATAAAGGAATATTAACTATCTTTGTAGTCTGAACTGGGAACTTAAGATCCGAGGGAGTACCATTAGGTGACAAACACAGCCACAACAGACTGCAGGTATTTTCATTGCTTAGGATATGAGCTAAAAAATCTCAATCAGCATCTGGCAGCATAAGATACTAATTAAGGAGGATAGCAAAAACTAACACGTCTTTGAGGCGTTTTTTTCTTAGCATGCCCAAAGTGTAGCTGTAGCTTGGTATTCATATCCTGAATCAGCTATTCCTAAGTCAGAAGTTACTAAAATATTGAAGAATATTTAAGAAGTGGGTGTTTCATCTTTCATTTATGCACAGTTGGCAATCAGTAACTAAATTCAGTTTTCATTTCAGTTTGAGAACTGAAATGAAAAGTGTTGAGGTAATGAGATTGTGTTGAATCAGTTTTGGGTGTTTGACCTTCTAAAATTAATGTCTAAAACAGAATTAAGGATGAAATTGTATATAGAAGTAATGTTGTTCTTTAAGATAAAACGGCTGAAAAGTTAGAGCATTGATGGGTTTTTTTCTTGTCCCTGAACAGTGATAAGACAGACCTTATTTCATCTGGAAAAAATTTGCTTGCGTTGAAGACTTGCGTTGTACAACATCTCTCATTTTTTGTGTGATTCTGGTTATATAATGAGGCTGTAATTGGCATCAGACTTTTTTTTTTCTTTTAAATATGATAGAATAAAACTATTCTAATTGTTTGGGAAATCTTGCTGTATACTTTACATTCTAACTCGGGTTTTGCGTCCAGTTACAGTAGTTGTTTCAGAGGGAGAGTCCTCATCCTGCCCTTCTTTGGCTCATTGTTTTGGTTTACCTCTGTCCTGTGTCAGCTCCCTAGTGCAGTCTTGCATCAGGACTCATTTCCTTGCCTGTTAGCCCTTCTTCTGGTTTCTTTCTCCCATCCATTCCATGTTGTGTTGCAAAATTTTTATTTTTGACTGAGCGTCAGACATTCTGGTGAATTCTGACATCTTATGTTCCCTGTGTTTCTATCATAGTTGCTACTGAAGTGGCCACTTAATGGCAGAGAATAGGAAAATACCTTAATTTTAAGCTGTGTATTAACAGCTCACTTATTATTTGTAAGCAAAGATGATGACATAGTTTCCTTTCATCTTTTGTATTTCAGCATGTTGCATTAATAATTAATCTCAAGGCTGCTGGTGTAAATATTACTATATTATCTTTAAAAGATCTGGTTAACTTTTTTGAAGCAACATATTGTCTTAAGAGGCCCTAATTTGGGGTTTATTTGACTTAGGACAAAAATCAGACCTCATTAAACATGGTGCCTTTTTGGTATGCTTTTTATTCTCTTAATCGGTAACATGTTTGCCAATTTAAGTTGTTTACAACAATTTAGCAACATTTGAACTTGAGGCTGACAATTTAAGTTTATAAAACTAAGTCTTATTTTTAATTTAAACAACACCCAGTCTACTTGAAATTGTTTCCATATTCAAGCCTTAGTTTTATATTAAATTTCAGGTGACCAATTATTTTTAGACCACACACATAAATTAATGAAAACAGATGGAATGTATGATTAGAATTTTTGGCATTTTGAGCAGTCAGGCTGTACTGAGAAATATTTGCATGTATAATATGTGGGACAAAATTATATCAAAGAGTTATTTGATTGCAAAACCAAGGGTGCAGAAGGATGCTTTGAAGAAAGGTAGAGAGAATATCTTGAGCTTGGCCCCACTGTATATGATATCACTCACTGATTTGAGTATGTGGTCTCCTGTTTTCCAAATGGCTATATCCCAATTAGATGTCTGTATACTTGTATCTCTAGGTGTGAATTCACTTCTTTAAGGAAGTGAAACAAGTAATTTCAATAGAGACTGTCCAAATGAGAGATTATGTTTTTCAAAAACACTGTGTTAGATTTATTCATATAATGATGCTCATACATGATGTTCAGAATTAAAATATTTACCTGGAAATATGGTTGCATTTTTTTTGTAGTATTGAGAAGAATGTCTTTGTAGACAAGGAGAAAATGTAAAGGTTCACATGGAGTTTGTTGCCCTGCTATTTTCACATCTATTCTAGGTGGCTGCCAGCATTTTATTATCAGGGTTGTTAGTTATGGTTTTGTTTGGAGTTCTACTGGAAGTATGCTTCTCTTATCTGTATTCCTCGAGGTGGTTGCTTTTGGCAGAACGAAAGTTGTACCCGGTATATGATCTTTTTCTCTTTTTTTGGGTGAGTATATACGTTCTCATTTTTCCTTATAGGAAGGATGAGAAGCTGTTTTCAACGCGACTCTAAGCCTGCAAGTTTTCCAGGAAAGAATAAAGCTTTCATCTTCTAGCTGAAGTTGTTGTAATTAAGGAATAAGGGAAACTGATTTTAGGTTAGACTGATAAATCTTATTCTGTGTGGGCTGGGCAGAGCATTAGGAAGGAACTCGGTAAACTACATCCAAATGAATGTGTGTGCAGCAAGCGTAAGAGAAGGTGGAAACAAATTTGGGATCCTGTATTTGCTCTTGGACAATTTGCCAAGTCTGCCTTGTTAATTCTGTGAAATAAGACTGGTGAACTCTACGGTTTTAAATGCTACAGTCTTGGGTGGAAAATGATAATGAACATTAATGAGGTGCTTTTAATAAATGCTGTTCTTGAGTCTGAACTAGTGTTTTAGTTTTTCAGTTATGAGAGTAGAGTATGCTTCTCTTTTCATAGAGTTCATGAACTGGGTTATCTAACATAGAATGAGGAGATAAGATACGTTCAGAGCTTGACATCCATAGGGTATATTTTTACTCAATTTGGAATACTGTCCTACATAGGGGCTGGTGCTGTACGCAGACTAGTCCAAATACTGGTGGATGGAATTTAGAGTTACTGAAGCAATCATCATTAATGGAGTATGGGCTACTATTGTATTTAATCTACTTTTAGTTAGCTCATGTACAGAGATATTACTGAACTTGTAACTAAAGATAGGGAGGGTGGAGAGAAGTTGATCCAGTAATTGTGTCAAGCGAATCTCCAGGAAGAGCAAAAAGCAAGCAGGTTATAAACTGTTAGCAAAATCCAGATGAGTAGTGAATCTTCTACTGCTGCTGTTGTTTTAACTAAGTAAAGAGCAGCACAACTTAAGTCATTTCAGATGATTTGCTTCATGATCACCTTCTGCCTGTTCCCTCCTTTCTACCCATGTTTCCATATCTGCATTTTAGCCCAGCAGCATCCTTAGCACCTTGTTAGGTTCCAAATTGGATCATTAAGGACAAAAGTAATAATGTTCCCATTTTGATGTGTTTTCCAGGACCTATCTATATATTTTACCCTAAAACGTTCTGTAAGAAACTGTATTAAGTGTGCCAAGGTAGTTTTTACTTTGGTGGATATAGTAGAGGTTGCATAGATTTAAGATACACATGGAAAAGGTAAAACTAAGATAGATTTAAAAATTAGTAGAACTTACAATCACATCCAATGTGAAGCACCAAAATCTATTCATCTTCAGAACGTGGCTGTGTTTGACTTCCTGAATTCTCAACAAACCCCATGGGAACCATGTGGAGTTGCGTTAAATGGCACATGAGCATTGCTAACCTTTCACAACTCGGAACTTTTCAGAAAAACTGGGTACCAGCAGTGTTTTCCAAAATCACAATAATACATCATTTGCCTTATTCGGCTGATAAATCAGTTGATACTTTCTTCTGAAAGAGGTAAAGAAATGGAAATGTCAAAGTAGGTACCCTACTAATATATAAGGAGTCCTTTTTACTTCAGGTAAGTATTCATTTAGGCTTTAATTTCTGTGTAATTTAATTATTGGGTGTTTTTTCTATCGTATAAGAAAGGTAAGGACAGGGTCTTAGTAATTACAATTACTGAATACATTATTTTCATACTTCACGTAAATGGGATGCCATGTGTTTCCTCCTCCTTACCCCTGCAAGAGTGGAGGAAGGTGGATCTCATAGTGGAAATAAGTTTGAGAATTTACCCAATGTGTTGCAACTGGTGCCTCATTTTTGCAGTTTTCTTGGAAAGTGTTTAACTTGAGAGGATCTGGAAGAAAATCAGAATCTTCCCACATGCCGTGTGACTCTCAGTGATAACAAGTCTGTATTGAGATTGTTTGGAGAAGTTACAAGCGTTTATGACCAGCTCTAAGTAAAACTGGAGGAGGAAGAAAAGAAGCCTCTGGCTAGTTACAAAAATTTAGGCATTTTTCTCAAAATAGTTCCAAGTAAATTAAGATAATAAATTCAAGAATTGGTGTCTTCCAATTCTTCTTTGACAAAAGAGAAGAAAATGAGAAGGGCTCTCACATAGAGTAGGCTTTACCTATTAAAAATAGGCATATTAAAAACTTTCAGTTTTAATAGTAGTAATAATGGATGGGATGACGATATCACTGCAAGGTTAAGGATAACGTTAGCAGTTATTAGTGAGACACTCCCCAAATGGTAAAGCAAATTCTGTTTTTTCCTGTGCACAGCCCAAAGTGGAGTTGTGCAGGGAAGCTGTTGGATATTTCAGATGTGCACATTTCTGCAACTCCAGACTTTTTGGCAGAGAGATGTCATTTAAAGATGAAAATATTTGGACATTCATCTTTTGTCACAGTTGTCAAATTCTGACCTGTGTGGGTTTCCTGTGTGTGGTTTGGGGTGAGTTTTCTTTGCAAGAGTTCTTTTTCCCACCCTGCAGTTGTGAAGGTGATCACGGGGCTGGAGCACTTCCCCTCTGAGGACAGGCTGAGAGAGTTGGATTTCTTCAGTATGGAGAAGAGAGGGCTCTGGGGAGACCTTATTTCAATACTTAAAGGGGGCCTGCAGGAAAGGTGAGGGGACTTTTCATCAGGAACTACTGATAAAGACTCCTCTTTGTCAGGGAGCGTAGTGGTAGGACAAGGGGTAGAGCTTTTAAATTTGAAAAAGGGTATATTTAGATTAGGTATTAGGAAGAAATTATTTATGCTGGGAGTGGTAAGGTACTGGAACAGGTTGCCAGAGAAGTTGTGGATGCCCCATCCCTAGAAGCGTTCAAGGTGAGGTTGCATGGGGCTTTGAGCAACCTAGCCTGATGGATGGTGTCCCTGCCCATGGCAGAGGGGTTGGAACTAGATGATCTTTAAGGTGCCTTCCAACCCAAACTGTTCTAGAATTCTATGTTGAGGGTAAATCAAAAGAAATACCAGTTGCATCTCTAAAAAAAAAAAAAACAAACCCCAACCCCTCCCCGTTCATGAACAGTTATTTGTTTTTCTTGGCTTGCTTTCATACATAAAGTCATCACATGATAAGCCTAAGCAATTTATAGTTAAATTGTGGAAGATCAGAACAAGACTTTGCAATGCTCTTTGGCTGGTAATTGTTGGCCAGAATTCAAGCAGGTAGCACTTCAATCCAGACAGATATTGAGCAAAAATGTTCAAGTTCTTGGTGTGTTTCTTCTAATTCAGGAATTTCATTTGGCTCATTTTGCTGGATAACCCATAAATGTTCATTATTTATCAACAGTATATTTTGTTACAGAATAAGTGGACCAAACATTTTATCTACTGTTAAGTTTTTCAGAGAGACAGATTTACTGAGGTCATTACTAAATGTCTTCAAAATTGAACCTTGGATTTTACTTTAAATAAGT
This sequence comes from Galbula dea, assembly GCA_013399015.1. Lineage (NCBI taxonomy): Eukaryota > Metazoa > Chordata > Aves > Piciformes > Galbulidae > Galbula > Galbula dea. The sequence continues at coordinate 204,546 of VWZX01011112.1, forward strand.
CCATATGCTTCCCTGTTTTTTTCTGGACCTTACAGAATCATTAAGATTGGAAGAGACCTCTAAGAGTCCAAACATCAACGTATCACAACCATGCCACTAAACCACATCTATACAGTTTTTGACTACATTTGTCCAAAACCAAGAATATCTTTCTTAGTCTTGGCAGGCAACTATAAAATGCAAGTGTAACAAAACCCAGTTACACAGGTCTTGGTTTACATTCTCTTTTGCTGAAAAGTAACAGGGTTTATACAAAACATCTGCTTGTGCATCAGACTATCTTAAATTGTACTATGATGTTGAGTGTGCGGGGTAGAGTAGCTTATGATCTGGAAAGGCATGGACCAAGCAGATTTCTACAGATACTTGCAGATTTCTTCTTGCGTGAAAGCAGCTATTTCAAAGATGGATCTTCACTAAATTTTGTTTTATTATGGTACTGTTGTGTAATCTTTATTCACATTCTGAAACCCCTTATCTTGCAATGTGACAGTAGAGACCATAAGCACCAGCAAGCCCATCATTTGATGGAAGCTGTAAGAAAAGCAAGGAGGAAGGAACTATGTTAGAAAGGAGAGGAATCTAGTTCTCTTTGACAAGTTAAGACAGTTTTATGGAAGATTTGGCTTGTAATGGAGTTCTCTGTCCCCTTGTTCTTAACACAAGATTTGGGACTATGGCTACAAGGTATTTGACTTCAAAATAACCAGATACGTGTTGTTACACTACAAATGAGGAGAATTGATCTGCTGCCATGGTGTGTAAACATGAAAAATTACACCATCTTTAATGATGAATTTGTCAAATTTAGACAAGAAGACTGATGGAAAATGTGAGAGCTTTTAGCTTGCATATGAAAAATCAGATACTGAAGACAAGGAGGGTTTGACTCTTCTTTTTTCTTCTTCTCTGTGTTCTTAGGGGTTTTTTTATTCCTTTTGTATCACCATAGATAAAGAATAAATGATGCTGTTGGACCACGTGAGAATTAATTTATGCTTCCTGAAGAAGGTATTAGATGTCTGCTGCAATTAAGTTTGTGTACAGTAGATGCCAGTAGAGGTCTGCTGAGTCAAAATAGAAACATGAACAGCATTTCCATAGCAACAACTTCCTCTTGGCAGTCCTATTTATAGAAGTGCTGCAGTCCTAGCCTTAGTACTGTTCTCAGAGGGGCTCTCTAGTAAGGGTTAACCTTTTTAGTTAAAATATACACGTAAAGGTACAATAGACTGCATGGGTTTACTTCCTTGTGTTTTATTAAACGGTGATGTTATTGGTTGTGTTTATTTTGTTTATATACATCTTGAAAACTCTGTTTCAAAATGGGAAGCCATTAAATCTGTAAACTATTAGCAAATACTGCTCTTCCTTCCGTGTGTTTAAGAAATGCATGCCAGTGGCATAGACTGGACGTATAGTGAAAATCAAAATACAGCTGCTTTTTCCAGAAGCCTTTTCCTGCCACTGTTTCTACCCATAATTCTTTCTGAAATATGCATGCCTGGCAAGGCTCAAAATGGATTGTGTTTGATTACGTAATTTCTGATGAAACTGTTTTTATTTTTTAGTTACAAAATGGCTATTTGTACACTTAGTTTTACATACTTTTCTCTCAAGCTTTATATAGCGAATAGAAAAATATTTCTTCAGGCTTGTAGCCCAGAACACTTTAGGTTCTTTAGTACAGAGATGCTTATAAACTTTTGTATTTTTTAATCCAAAATTAGACAATAAAATTCTTTTCCTTAAATGTGTTGGCTGTGTCTTTCAACTTACGGATAGTTTGTTGGTCAATATGAGACCTGCTAAATTCAGCAAGGTCCTCAAGCTCTTAAAAATGGAGGAGCCCTCACTAGCACTTTGTATCAAATAGTTGCTCACTGCTTTTATAATAAATAATAAAGTTGGACTTTGTTGAAATAACTGATGCATAAACTATAAGATGTGCTGTGCCAAGCCATCAGTTTTTAAAGCAAATAAACTGCCTTTAACCCCCTAGAAAAGAAGGGATTTATTTATAATTTATAAAGTTTCTTTATTTTTCCATAGACTGCAAAGAAAATACATATGCAAAAAATGTCATAGTATGTCTTTTTTGCTTCCAGATAAAGGCCAGTGCTGAAAAGGAGAAATACTAAGTTTAAATATTTAAAATAAGAAGAAAAGAATATTTTTTTTCTTTTTTAGTCCTTGGAGAGAAGTAGAACATGCACAAACAGGCAGATTGAGACTCAGCTTCATAGCTAACTGTGGTGTTTGCTTCCATAGCTGAATCTCTTACCCACCTCTCTGGGTGTTTTAATGTGTTTAAAAATATTGCCAAGATTTAGTGGCTAGAATTTAGTGAAAATAAAATTTCTGCCTAAAGGAAATTCTTAAGATTTCGGTGGTGACTGGCTAAGGAGAAGCTGCAGCTTGGTTATCTTTTGTGGCACAGAAATTTTAGAAACCAGTTAGTAAAATTGAAGCAACTGCCTTTTACCTTTTTTTTCTATGTAGCTAACACTTTCCTTAAATTGTATCCCTAGCTGGCTTCAGGCAAACGAATCCCCAGGGTCTTCACTAGCTCTTGTTTCTGGCAGCAGAGTCTTGAACCAGTGGGATGTTGTGGAAGTCAGCATTGATCTTGCGACAAAGCAGTTGAAAGGCTGGAAGGTGGAAGGTGGAAAAGGACCTGTAATGGGCTGGCATCCAGAGAAGGTTGCAGCACCTGACTCTGACTAGGGAGGGCAGCCTGGTCACCAACAAGACAGCAGGTGCTCATTCATATTTGCAAACCAGTTTGTAAAATGTAAGAATATAGAGAGTTGGTTCCAAATTTTGAACAGGTGCTGGAGAAAGGCATTATGTTTCCAAGGTATATTTGGAGCCTGAAAGCAAAAGATGTTCCTGTGCCTTGCACAGAGTCTAGAAATCTAAACTGTTATGTTGAGTGATGCTGATTACAAGAAGTCTAGATGTGCCCATTAGAAGGAATGTAGTCTGGTCTGTAAAGTCTGTCCAACGGCATTTTCATTGTTTTGTCATTGTCATAGCTGGGTTCTCATCATGGGGTTTTGTTCTGAAGCACAGAGCTGTTATGAAATGGTTATGTCATGTTCAAGGATGGGTATCTGCTGACATTTGAAAACTCTTCAGTGAGAGGTGTGGGGGTGAAAAATGGGAGGTATGCCTTTGACACATGTTGACTGTATCGCAGGAGACAGATTGTGAAAAAATTATTTCAATTGTCTTTAAGAATAGCCTAAATTTTTAAGAAGCTACATTTGATATGTGCAGAGGATATACTGGGAAATCTGCCAAATGTATGTTTCCATTTTCACAGAAACAAATGTTTAGTATTGCCCATTGAAAGCATGTAAAATTACAAATTAGCGTAACTTAATGTTTAATACAGCTTTCAATTTACTTTTTTTGTATTTTGCACCATTAAAAGTGATACTTACTGTGCAGTTGAAAATATTCAAATTTCTTGTGAATTAAAAGCTTCCTTGCACAATTCCAGGAGAGGTGCATGCAGTGCTTTTACATAAGCAATGTTGGGAGCTGGTGACCATGACTTTATGTCTCTCCTTCCAGCTGCCTTTGGGGCTGAGAGGGTGAGCACAGTTAGATAAGGATCTGCCAGCACTGGTTGTTCTGGTACCTTATTCCTGAAAAAGTTAAATGCATATGGCTCATTCTTGGATTATGCAGAACCCAGTTCAGATAAGTATAGTGCAGCCATGCTAATATGTACCTTAGGATTCAACTTTTTGATCTGTTTTTTCTCAGTTGAGGAAAATAACACTTCCCCCTTCCACAATAATAATAGTTTCTTCAGTAGTTTTTGCAAGTAATCTGCTTGCTTAGAAAGTTGTTTAGTTGAAAACATGAGTTTACTAACAATTAAGATTACAGCTGGTTGTCCTTGCTGTGATGGTGGTAGTACTCCATCTTAGTAACAGGGAAGAACTTCAGAATAGTCACTGTTCTTTTTTTCATGCGTGGTTGTGGTAAATTAAAAAAAAATATAACTGCCTTCTTATCTTTACTTCTGAACAAGTTGTTTATAGTATTTTAACAAAATATATGTTTACATATAAAATATGATGCATTAAAAAGGTGTGAACACATGCTAGAGCAATTACTGCATTAAAAAAAAAACAAAAACAAAACTAAACCCACATCACTTCTCAATTGACATGAAAAAAGACTTTTAGGAGAATAAACTGGTACGTTATAGAGCTTTTCTTAACAGGAAGTAGAAGAGAGTAGTGGTTAGAAAACACTGCATACAGGAAGCTTGACACATGCCTAGCTCTTAGTGGCTCTGGGTTGTCCAGCTCCCTTTTGATATTTTCTCTTTTGCTTTTGTGAAAGTCACTGTTGTGGGTAGATGGCAGCTCAAAAGGAGGTGCCTTGTAACCAGTGCACAGGGACAGCCACAGCACTGCAGAGGCTGGAAGGTTTTGCCAATCGCCTTTTCCATAGACATTCAAAGAGTGGTGCACATGAACACAGAGCGGCTCTGGAAAATGAGAGCCAGCACTTCTCTGAACTTGCTGCCCTGTGGGACAAATCAAGTAAGTAGAGGGGTTTTGTTTTATAGATATTTGCTCTTTAGTTTGCCTAGCACATGAAGAACTTGCATATTTGTAATCAGATGTGAACACTGATCTGTGATATGTTCTGGGAACAATATTACAATTCATTACCTAGAAGTATTAATTTGAAGACCAGAATACTGCACCAGGCAGGGTTTGGTGAGGGGCTGGTTCACGGACTGGTGGCAGCAGGAGAATTTATCCCTCGTCCCTTCTTTTCTCTTAATTCACTTGACTTGTTTTGCAAGCTCCCACCCCAATTTTTACTTCTAATTACTTCCTTTATTTTCAGATTAAATCAGCTAGTTCAGCAGAAATAGAAAACTCTTTAAAGATTGTAATGTTTAAACTTTGGAATAGGTAAACACTGCTGCATAGATTAAACTTCTAATTATAGGGTTTTTTGTCATTCAACATTTTATTTTAAGGGTTATACCAGAACACTACAGTGGTAAACAATATAAAATTGTGTTTGGTTTTAACTATTACGTATTAATTTAATAGGAAATGCTAGCTAGCATAGCTTTAATTTCCTAATTAGTGAACAGTTTAGAGTATTGTATGGATTAAAACTTTATGATGAAAGACATTTCAAAAAATATCACAATATAAGTAAATTGACATTGGATTAAAGCTATGCATTATTTTGCAAAGCAATTATTGTCTTTGTAGTTAAATACTTATTTTAATAAGTGTTACAATATGGTAATTGATGATAATTTTGTCCCAGATTTCAGATTCATTGATGGATTTGAGATATCACGATTATTTCAGTTGAAAATAGGCCTTACTGGAAATATTTAGCATCACAGTGTTACCATTAAGAAAAATAGGTGTTTATACACTTCCCTACTTGCAATTTAAAATATTATATGACCAGTGAGTTTTCTCAGAGGATAAACAGTAAACATGGAAACAAGAAGGTGATAATGCATTGAGCTAAAATAGTTAAAATCTAGGTTTCCCAAATAGGAAAAGAGGAAGATAAATGATGAAAGTGCATGAATTCTGATTTTCCACTTTTCCAAAATACTTTCAGTTTGGTACAAAGAGATGCATACTTGTGTCTATGTTGAAGCTCTTTTAATTACATTGACCTACTGACACTTAGAAATTGTGACCTGTTTGTGTACAAGTCTCTACCATTTTTTTCCTCTCTATTTAAGGCAAGCTTCCTTGTATGACATGCTCGGTGAGGAACTGGACTGTCCTTTCTCTTGATGATAAAATGGTGAAAATGACTGTTCCACAAATGCTATTTTAAGTCACAATAAAGCACAGTGGTTGCATGCAGTTTTTCTAAGCCAAAGTTACTGAGCTGGTAGCCGAATGGTGGTTGATTATGTAGCTTTGATTGTGGAATGAAATTCTGATTACTGGCAATTTTGAGATTTTTTAAATTTTTTTTTAAATAAGTAAATATATTCTAGATACACATGGACTAAGTTTGTTTTTCAAGATTATCATTTCAGTACCATGATAGCTGAAGGAGTGATAGAGAAGATAAAGGAGGGGAAGGAGTATTTCTGTCTACTACTGACTCCTGATTATATCTTCAGAAAAATATATAATCAGTAAAAATTCGTTGTTAATAATGAAAGAAAAATGGCAGTGTGGGGAGGGTGGTTTGGGTTTTGTCTGTTTTGAAGGTTTTTTTACCTTAGAGTTCAATGTCATAGAATTGCATTGTGTCACTGAATTCAGTGACAGAAACTTGCTGAAAGTTTTAATGAATAAGCAGTGTTTAGAAACCTACTAGCGGTTGCCTTGGAAGGATATTTTAATATTCTCAACTCTTCTGCCCATACCACTACAACTAATGCTATGTTGGTGTAAGGCTTTAGGTGAAACTACATAGCAAACAGCTGGAATTGCTTTTGAAGTGTGAGGCAAATGCATTCTCTAATTCCTGAAAAATGTTTGGAAAGTGATTTCTCAAATTTTTTTTGCTGTTTTATGTTTGATGTAGAATCCATTTGAAAAGGAAGTTATATATTTATACATTCTGCTGTAATGAAATTCTATAGTAGGTTTGTTTCTGTGTATATCTCTTTACAGGCAGTTATGGTAGAAGCTATGGGTTTGCTGAAAGGGCAGGAGCTGCTCCTTGTTGGGTGAACTGTTTGTCAGTACTGTCAGTTGTCTGGTGGATTTGAGTAATTTGCCATCTAGTCTGTGGCCTTAGCGGTTTTTCAGTGGTTGATTTTGAAATTTAACATCTTTGCTTTGTTATTTTGATATGTAAAACATACAGGTCTTCTAATGTGCCTTGGATTCTTGATTGATGCATGAAACGAATGTTTTGTAAATCCTCAGAATGCAATAAGACAGAGGTGGCTCAGGGCACCATGGGCCTTGGAATCTGTTTTAAAAAGCTAGCTGAGCGCACGTGCAATTGTACAGCCTAGACTGGTAACCAGGTCAGTTGTGCTACACAGCCAAAGGATAAAAGGGATGTGATGGTAGTCATCAGAACAATGTACTTCATTCTTAGTTTAGGTGTCTTGAATGTGACCGCTTGCAAGTATATGCAACCTATGTTTTGATTTTTGGATTTTTCTTAGTTGCGTGTGCTCTTTGAAAGATTAAAATGTGAAAGGAAAGGAGAAGGAGGCTGCTTTGTTTTAAATATAGAGACAGTAAGATCAGTGTGTATATTTTATCCTTGTACTGATATAAACATTTTCCAAATCTGCATCATCAGACAGCACTTTAACAGCTTGGGAAACTGAAATGATTGGGAGGGTCACTACTAGTGCATCTTTCTGTCCTCTTCATAGTTGCTAAATTGAAAATGGATGGGTGATGAATAGTCAAAGGAATATTGTTTGGTCTCTAAGTGATTCAGAATCGTATAACAATACTTTCAAATGCTGTGGATTGACTTACAGAGATTTAACTGAATAATTTTTTTGTATTTATGTGTGTGTAGAGAAAAATACCTGTGAAGTATGAAATAACGTACAGAGTACATTGTGTGAATTGATTAAAGCTTTAGAATAACTACTACTTGGGTACAAGTCAACAGATAATTCTGGTCTATGGTTGCCATGGAAACAACCAGTGCTTGATATAATTGAGAACATCTTAAAACCTCCTGGTGTTTGCATGCTTTTTTCCCTCTGCCATTTTGAGTTGCTTTAGACGTGAATAGTCAGCATTGGTCAGAAGAGAAGCCGTTTATGAGCAAAACCATATACCTGCGTTCTGAATCTTGATTTTCGGTTTCCTACTCGTGTCTTGTGCTTCATAGTTTTTTGCATCACAAGGAGCTCATAAAGAAGAGCAGCTCTGTGGATTCTGTGTGCTCTCTCTTTCCAGTTAGAGTGTAACTGTGTTCAGAGATTGAAGCACTGATTTGGTAGAGATTAACACACTTCATCAACCGTTGGATTAATATTAAGAGCAATATGTTTCTGAAAACTAGCTTTTCAGCATGAATGGTAAGTTTTTTCTGATACCTTTGATGCTATTTTTCTGTTCTGTCTTCACAAGCAGGAAAAATGTACCAGGTTTCCTTTTCTTGTCTGCATAGCTGCATCGACTACTGATCTCTTTGTTTTTGTAATGGACTCGTTGTGGGTTTCTATTAAAAATGCATAGTCTTAAAGCTTTGCAATTTTTATTGAACAGTTTGCATAACTGGTATTTAGGATTTGAAATTTTATTTTAAAGCTTTTTTTTTTAGAAATAACTATTACAAATCATTAAGTAAGGCACAGAATCTGATTTGGAAAATCTTAAGTGAATCATGTAGATGTCAATTCCCTTAATTTTGTGTGCCACTCATAATTAATTATTTTTTGTGAATTAATAAAATTGGAGAGGCCTTCTGAAATTACTGTGATCTTCACCTAAAAATTTTTATTGTCTTTCATCTGAACCAGCTTGTTCTTCTATGTTTTTTATTCTTTCTAAATGGTGGGATAGCAGAATGGTTGAGGTCCTTCATGGAAGTAGGGGAGGGGAGTCTTCCTTGAAATTAGATACTATAATAGACCTAGTAAACTTATCAGGCAAATATTTGCTTTCCAAAACCACTGTGACTACTTATTAGAGATACTTTGAATTTCATGGAATTATGAAGTGCTGTATTCTTTCTTGGGATATTATTTGAAGTTGTATGTAAATACATAAGCTCTATGCATTTATTTCCTTAGACACAGATATCCTTTGGTAATTGTTTGCAGAAAGCCTGAATATGTTAGTTTCTGAAATGATGCCTTTTTGTTTTGACTTAAGATGTTAGAGATTACTTGAAAAGAAAAAACAGTTAACCATGTATATGGGGTTTGTGTGTGTTTCTGTGTGCTTTTGCTTTAGTCTGCAATTTTAAAGGACTATTTTAATAAATGTTTCACTTTCGTACATGGCATGAGATAAAGAGTAGGAGGAGTAATCCCAGTGCCTTATCTAATATTAGCTTATGTATAATTACACAAATACGTTGAGGCCACCTTCCCTGAAATGAAAAGCGTGGCTGTTGTTTCCTTGGTATGTGAAGTACAACAATATACTTGTCAAAACTATACAGATATAGAACAGGGTTTCAGAACTTTTAATGTACATTATGGAGACTTATGTTACAGTGTCATGGCTGTTTGAGTAAACCTAAACATGGGCTGTCACTGACAGAGGTGGCCCAGCCTCCCTTGTGTGTTCCCTGCAGCCCTACTGGCTGGCAGGAGCCTAGTGGGGAGTCAGGGAGAGCTGCTGTGTTCCCTGACCTTCCCGTAGATACCTGGCCCTGCTTAGCCCCTCTGGAAAGGAGAGTGAGACTACAGCCATGCTGCACTCCCCCAACGTTGTGCAGCTGATTTCATCCAGTGATGGGGTGGTTTCTCCTTAGGTCAGAAAGTCTCTGCTTTTCACCAGTGTATATGTCTGGGTTCTCCATTACCTTCCTCTGTTTCTTTTAAAGTTAGATTGTAGCTTTCACTGTGTCAAGGGTGGAAATCAGCTGTATGCATTTTGAATTTTGCTGCTTGGGGGGTTTGTATTTTCTTTTTTGCTATTCTGTTATGACTAGCTCATTTTAGTGGAATAAATTTCTTACAAACTAGATCAAAAAGGTTACTGGTGTTCTGTTTGGTTGATTATTTGGCAGTTAAGGGGGATGGAATAGTTGTTTTCTTTTATCTGGGGCTTTGTTCTGCAGTTTGAATTTGTAGATTTTGTTCTTCTGGACATCCAGGCTCCTGGTTCCACCAAAAATATAAATAAATAGCTGCAGCTTTTACCAAATGTCAGTTCCCAATCAAAAAGATCTATAAATGAGAAGTATGATTTTGATGTAGGAAAGGTGACTATTTCCTGCTCCATCAAGTGAGGATTAGGATTAGATTAAGTCTTCAATTGCAAGTAAATTGGCTTTTTTTTTTTTTTTTTTTTTTTTTTTTTTTTAATGTGAGCTCCAGATACATGTCCTGTTGTTTCTGGAAAGACTTGAAAGAAGGAAAAACTGTTTTTCTGTTTCTTTGGCTTAGGTTTATTGTTCTGAGCAGCAGAACATTCTTGAACAGATAAATCTGGTAGGCCAAGAAAATTTTAATAGCACCAGCTCCCAGTTCTGAAAGGTGCTACCCTGCTAGATCATCTCTTTCATTAGGAATAGGCTTACGACTGCAGAGTATCACCAAGTACATGACTGGGCTAGTACTTTCAAATAATGCAAATAAAGATAACTGCTGATACAGACATTTGCACTCACAGAATAGTAGTTACCAAATGTGTATGGAGATGGATGGAGCAGTATGAGGAGAGACTGTGAGCAATGCTGATAGACTCTGCTGAGTCGTTGTCCAGTTTTGTGTACACTGGAGAATAGGAATGTTTCAGGAGTAAATATCTTTGCTATGTGCATTGGGAACATCTTTTAAGGGCAAGAGGCAACAAGTAGCAACTAATTATTCACACTGCTGAGAAGATTATAAAAATGGAAGCATGCCATGGAATTTCCAAATGCCAGAGCTGTATATCTTCATATATGCATCTCGAGGGACTAATGTTTTCTTCATTTAAAACAACTTCCCAGTGTTACTGTTAGCCTTTGACAGTAGACTAGAATGATTTCTTCGGTGTTGACCGTAAGGTTCATATTTTGTTATGATTCTTCTGCAAAATACTTGAAAGAAGAAAATGCAGCATGGGTTACTGCATTGACACAGTTCTAAAATGCATCCATACAGTGAACAGTCCCTCAAGGTGCTTGGTTTAGGGTATAAGCAAAAAAATGAGTTTAATAAAATTGAGGTTTCTTCCAAAGGAAAGACGATTCAGTATGTTGTAATCTTGCACCTCTTGAACTGTGACCTACTGTAGGCCCTGTTGTTGTATTTCTTATGTTTCTTTTGTTACCAGAAAATGTTCTTCTTTCCTTGATTTTTAGTTTACATCTCAAATTGTTTATGTAATTATTTATTGCTAGTTCCTCTAAGAGCTGCTGTTGGTACTGCTGTTGCAGGCCAAAGTTCGCAACAGGAATTTCCCAGCTTTAATTATTGAGGTTCTTCCGGGCAGTTTTGTAGCTTGAATCGTGTTTTCAGTGTTTTCCTTTACTCATTCTAGTTACTGATAGATACTCCAGGCCATTAAGAATTCACGTGGCTTCGAGTGTTTTTCATTTTTTTTCCCCCCAGGATTTGCTACTCAATTCTGTGGAAGTTTTATGCCTGCCTTTTATCCAAATAAGCACTAACCAGTTTCTCTGAAGTCCCTTTGTCTATCAGAATGGGTAGTAAACAGTTACCTACTTTTTGCTTTTTTGGTTGCCCTAATCTGAGGCAAACAAAAACGTTTTGTTCACTCAGTGTGTTGAATTGTGAAATGTGTTTATTTACATAAGACTTCCTTATTCAGGAAGTCAGTCTCTCTCCTATATAAGTTTATAAATGAACTTCTCTTGCTTGGCTAGTTACTGCAGGCAACCCTTTCCTGTAAATATTGAAAGTGTTTTCTGCGGGAGATGTGTCAGAAGCTCAAATCTCGCAAAAAGATGAAGAGCTATTTTGCTGATTTACCCTGACCGCTGTGAAGATGTCTTACTGATCCCAGCACATGCATATGAGAATTTGTGTAGTTTTGTTAATGTGGGGGCTGAGACAAAGCACCTTTGTGGGAAGTGGACTTAGACTTGAGTGCAGTTAAACCAAGATTGGTATATCTACTATTATTCTGATGCCTTGTATGAAGTATTTGAAAAATGAAAAAGCAGCACAAGTTGCTATTTTCAAGTAGTTTATAAAATGCATCTATATTAAACAGCTTGTGTGGTTGTTTTGTTTGCAGTATAAGGAACAAGTGAGTTTCCTAAAATGTGATTTACTTCTGAAGAAAAGGAAGTTTGTATGTGAATGTATCTAGTATTATGAGAGACGTTGCCTGCTTGCAGGAAATTTATTAGTCAATTTGCAGATCAGATCAACTACCTGCAGATTTATGCTTAGTGTTTCTGATAATCTAACCATAAAACCTACTCGCAATGACAGCTGCTCAATAATGCTTTATCCTACTTCAGTAAAAGTAGACTTTTACAAAGAGGGAAGGTGGGGCAGTAATATGGAAAGTTGGTGGTAGCCCGTTAGGCAGTATCTTAACAGTGCAGAATAACTAGAGGAAAACTGCAGCAGGTGCTGTAAACATTTGCCTGACATGTGATGTTGACTGTAAGAGGAAACTGATGTATATTTGTATATATTAGAACTTGCTAAAACCCTTTACTGAAGAATGCGATGTATCAACAAGATATTTTATAGTAGAGCCCTAGAATATTTTGTTCTTGGAACTCATTCTTAAAATAAATATATCTCTATATGTAAATCTCCACACACATGGTAACCACGGATATATGTACACCCTGTGGAAACAAGAGGGGTTTGAATTTTCATGATTTTCACACAGTTTTCAATTTTCTTTGTAAAGAAATACCTGTTGTATTTCACACAGGAAGGCAGGTCCTTTACACTGTAAGTCCTGTGGTAGTTGCAATGTATTAGATTACTTGCTGGATAAAGTTGAGCTACATCTATAGAGGGTGGAACTGCACAGGTGAAGCTTAATTCCCAGCTGTTCACAAAGTACATCAACATGTGATAATTAAGGATTTTACATGTTAAGATTTCCTCACAACTTTTTCTATATGAACTAATCTTGTATGTAAGAAGTGTTAAGTGCAGCATTTGAAAGTAATTTATTTGAAAGTATTTGAGGTGTTTATTAATTTGAAGTTTTAAGGTAATAGAATCAACTCACCTGATAGAATAATTGAAAATGGGAATTATTTCTCAGAAGCCTTTTGTCCAATGCTATACTTTCATGGTCATATTACACTAGCACAAGCTGACAATCCTTCAGAAAAGGAGTAGTTTCACATATTTGCCCATTTCCACCCCAGTCCTCCCCTCCCTCACCCCAGGAGAAGCAATCCTGTGATGAAAAGAACTGGCAGCTGCCGAGGATTAAAATTAGCTTCCCTTGTCCTCCCCTGCCTTCTGTCCATTACTTCTTAATTTGGCCTAATTCCCTGACCTACCTTGGCAGTCAGCCACAAGGGTGCTTTTGCTCTTTCAAGGAAAGTTATGATAGAGGGGCAGGAGCAAGTGGCTGGAAGGACAGGATTGGGGTTTTCTGTATTTATACCAGCCCATACTGAACACTAAAGTGCAGCCTAACAAACCAAACTGCTATTTCTTGGACTTTTAAGCTCCAAAGAGTGTGGACTGTTGCAAGAGAGGAAGCAGATTTATGAATATGTTGTCTCTGACAGTCTGGAATAATTCCCTTCAATGAACACTTCAGGGGCAGGAAGAAGGTATGAAAGAGACTTCTTTGCTTGGGAGAGCTTTAATTTACAAAGTTTTAACATATCTCAGAACTAACTGAATGCTAGTTCTAAGTGGTTGGTTTAGAGAAGTGGAACGAAGAAGCAACACTAATCATTCAGCAAGAGGTTGCCAGTAAGACTTTTAAGTTGAAAGGAAGGATGGGGCAAGAAAGAGAGGTGCCACCCTGAGGAACCGAAATAGCCCAAGGGGTGGAACACCTCTTCACTGCCCGGAATCTGCAGGAGACTTTAGTTCTTGTCCCTTACTTGGATATTCAGTGAAGCTATTCTTCTTGTCTGGATTGAGAAGGTCTTGCATATAATCAGTAATTTAGGTTTTGAATAGTAAATCCCAGCCTGGTCTATAGGTTTTGGTTGGTTGTTTCCATTTTTTTTGGCATTTATCTGTGTGCATCTTGAGGGAGGAGTCACATTTTTAATGAAGTATATTCATTTATAAATTTTGATGAGCATTGGATCTGGGAAGCAGAGGTTTTTATCACATCTGAGGTTTTTGTTGCTGGAAAATTATTTGAGAGGATATATATGCATGTACAGCTCTGCTGAGCAGAGCTAGTAGGAGACCTGATGGTGTTTGTGACTAAATAAATTTACTGATTTACATTATACATTTGGGGATTTTTAAACAACATTTCAGAGTTTCCCGTTTTAAGTGACACTCATTAGTTGGGTTTGGTCCTGTCTCCCCAGAGTGCTCTCTGTTACATTGTACTTTTGGCTTTAGCAGAGTTCACTGCCTCTACTTGGACCAAACTTTAAAATTTAAGAAAAAAAAGTAATGGGAAAAGACAGAAAATTGGATTTAGAAATAAAATTCATTTTTCATCTCTTAATAAAAATAGAAGAATCACAGAATCACAGAATATTAGGAGTTGGAAGGGACCTCAAAAGATCATCTAGTCCAACCCCCTGCCACAGCAGGATTCCCTAGACCAGGTCACACAGAAGCGTGTCCATTGCAGTTTTGAATATCTCCATCGAAGGAGACTCCACAACCTCTCAAGAAGGAAGAAGACAGACTGTGGCAGCCATGTGCAATATGGTATCTGCTGCTTAGAATGTGAGGAAGATAGGTATTACCTCTGGTACCTGGAAGCCTGGCTTCTGTTTTGGTTTGTCTAAATCTGTCACATCTATTGTGCAGGCTGTTGCTAACTGGACAAGTAAAGATGTTAACATTAAGTAAAAATTCAGTTTTAAATCCTAGAAGTATAGATGGGGCTCTTACCTGTTCCAAATTTGCTTGTATAAATCTGACAAAATACTTTCTTGCTCAAGACTTCAAAATTGTGGACAGGATTAAAATAAGATTTTGCCTGTGTTCCAAATGTTGAGTTGTAATGGATAAGAACAACTTGTCTATTAATGCTCTCTTCTAGTCTGTAAGCACTGCAGCTGTAACTGGCCTTAATTTACTGCTTATCCTGTTCCTCTCCCTTTTGCTCCATGTTTTTTCCAGGCTCTTCTCCACTTCTTGCCAATCCTTCCCAATATTCTCATAGAAGTGTTTCCAGTGTGCAGGTAGATTATTAGCACTTCCATTTTAATAATTCTTACATGATTGTTCATTTCCTAAGAACTCTAGGGTTTGTATTCCTGCAAATGGGCTCTTTTAAAACTGCTCCATATGTTTTGGGTTTGGTAGGGATTTTTTTGGTTGGTTGGTTCTGGTTGCGTTTTTTGTTTGTTTTGGTTGTGGTTTTGCTTTTTGTGTTTTTCTTTTAACTCAAGGTTCTTACCCATTGCAGCTGGTAAGTTAATTTGCTCAGCATCACTGTTTTTATCATAATTAGTGTTTAAACAGAAATATAAGATCAAAACTTCGATATCAAAGTCAAAAACTTGATAAATGCGATCTTAAATTGATGTGGAGTTTATTAATCTAGCCTTAGTGACTTTGCAACTCAGAGCAGAAACAAAATGAAATCATAGCTGATCAGTTTTTCTCGGAGGCCCACTTGTTGTGCCTCACTGCAGTGGTAAGATAAGATTGATCTACTTGCCCAGTACCAGGCTTATATCACATTGGACTTTTTTGCCTCACCGCTTTTATACTGTGAGAAACAAAGCATTTTGTTCTTGTTGACAGTCTGTTTCAATTATACCATTTTAGTTTGTGTTTTGAAGTTTCCCAGCTATTAAAATATTGACCGGTGCTCACACTGCATCCTCTTGAGTATGTAACAATATTTAACACTTAATTGTGTTCACTTTCAAACATGTGCTAGGGTAGTGGAATCTTGTAAGCATTGTGAATATTATTCCTGCTAAGGAAGAGAGAAACTCAAAGAAATTTAAGATAACAGGGTAATGGTGTAAGAATGGGGCTTAGAACTTGAATAGTACGCTTCTCGCTGCTGAAATGTGGTGCCATAACAACAGGATTCACTGAGGCATTTATATACATCTCAATATAAGTTTAAGGCTGTAAATACTGTTTTTATAAAAGTGAAATATACATGTATATTTACCAGACTCTTAATACATATTCATATTCATTTTTCAGTTAAATTAAATTTTGAGATGTAATTAAGTAGCCCATTTAATTTGAGACTTTGAGTGATTATATTACAGTGCTGGATCAAAAATTGAATTGTATTTCGATAAAGGGCATTTTAAATACCAATCAGAGATTAGCATTTAGCACAGCAGATGGGGGTTTGTAGTGATGCCCAATGTTTAGTCTTTATCAATTTGGTTCTTGCTATGAATCCTTACCAGCACCACCCCCCCCACCCCCCCCAAAAAAGTCAGGCTTCCTGGCTGTTCTGGGAGATGTGCTTGAAAATAACAAATACAGTGCACGTGGGAGGTGGGAGAAAGGCAAAGTAATTCATGGTAACTTCCAGGACCGCTCTATCTGTGACCCCTTTCCCTCTACTATCATTGCACCCCTGCAGCTGAGGTGTTGTAAACCTCTTAATTTTTTTTTCAGGAGCTGTCCTCTGATTCAATGTATTAAACTGTGTTAACAATTTTTTAATGCCTGCTAACTTTTCATACAAAAGTTAATAAATAAAAGTACTATGCATTGTGTGAATATACTGTTAGAAAATAATTTCCTGCTGTTTGGGAAGGGGTTCAGGGTTGCAGGTTTAGGGTTTGTTTTCGTGTGTGGTAGACTTTTTTCATGTGTTTGGGCTTTGGTTTTGGTTTGATTGGTTTTTTTGATAGCTCTGTGTATGCTGCTGTTACCTAGGAACCTCTGGATCTTGACTTAAACTTCTCTTAGAAAACTTGGTTCCAGCAGACTTTCCTGCTCTTACTATGTTGCTTTGGTTCTGAGTACAGCTCTTTGCAAGCCCAGTCTCATGCCACCTGTGGTACAAGGGGAATTCTAGGACAAAGAAGGCATAGCTTCTGTCTTGTCCAGCTGCGTACACCTGTAGCATTTCTTCTGACTGGAATTTGAACTGAAGCAGGCATAAGTTATAAAACTGCTTGAAGTCTTTCAGTTACTGCTCTTTGGCCATTACCCCATTTCTTACTACCTTCTTCTGAATCTTCCCAGCTTTCTTGCTATTATGCTTTGGGTGTTTGTGTTGCATAAAACTTGCTTCTGC
Organism: Galbula dea; assembly: GCA_013399015.1. NCBI lineage: Eukaryota > Metazoa > Chordata > Aves > Piciformes > Galbulidae > Galbula > Galbula dea. The sequence continues at coordinate 221,540 of VWZX01011112.1, forward strand.
TGCCAGCAATTGCTATTGCTGGTCACAAAGTGCTAGGTTTGCACTGTGTCTTTGTGCTTACCTAATCTCTGGACCACTGGTGCATCCTCTCCAGTTCCAGCTGGTGTCCTTCCTTCCTGATGCATCCACTTGTTCTAACCACTGCTGTGGCCCTCATGGTGCCTGTGCGTTTACTCGTGCTTTGCTCTCCTTCCAGCACCTTCCTTTCTTGAACTACAGATTTTCCTCCTTTAGTTTCATCCTCCTTCACTCCAGCTTCTGGTGTACCACTGAAACCAGTCTGGAAAGGGTCTGTTGGCTTGTCTTTGCAGACGCTCCGTGCATCATCATCTTCAATTTTGCTCACCCATACAAGAGTGATCCTTGATCTTCGGTGTTTATGGGAACCTGTATATCAACATCTCTTTCCTGTGTTTTTTTTTTTTTATTATTACTATTATGTTTTGAGTCTTACAAAATTAAATCCTAGTTATATGGTGGCCATACAGGATTCCCATGTGCATTCCAGTTTGCACATGATAACTACAGCTGTGCAGTTTAGATTTTTCAAGTGGTTTTGTTGCTTTTGTTGGGTAACAGGACTGAAATTTGATTGTGAATTTTTTTGGAGACTGCTTGCTATTTCTGTGTTATCCACCACATGCCACGCAATTCACACATGCTGTCTTTTGGAACAAAGTGCTAAGTAGTGGGAAGATCACCCGATTACAGGTTTGATTATGATCCTGCATGCTGCAATGAAGATAGATACACTTTTGTTATCAACAGTTCCTTGGATGTGTGTGTCTTGGAACAGATTAATTATTAATGATGCCAACTTGATCTCCTGAAGTTTTGTAACCTTTGCTTATTTCTGTGATGCATCATCTTTTTTTCATACTGAGTTTAGCTGCCTTTGGTTTTTTGGTTTTCTTTTTTTTTTTTTTCCCCCTTTGCTCAAACATTCTGTGATTTAGCATGAGTCATTCTGTCTGTGTGGGAAAGGGCTGGTTTATTGCAGGGTCCATTCTTGAGTGGGGAGGGAAAAGGGTGGAATGTATTTGAGTTTTATATGTGTTTGTTGTGGAAATGCATAAAAATTTTTTTTTTTCTTCTCTTTCTTTCCTCTCTTCATCATCTCATCTGTGTGGGTGAATGTTCCTGCAAACCCTTGGGAACCTATAGAGACTTTTGGTATGCTCATTACTTCATTAGTGCCCAAAGTCACAGATGCTAGGAATGCTTTAAAAACTAGAAAAGCAAACAAGAGTCACATTGAAACAATGTAAGGTGGCTGAAAATGTGCACTTGAGGAAAACTTCTAAGTCATCATCTAATAAACCTATTTGTTTGCATCATCACAATAATACCAATGGCCAGTACTGCTCAGTTGGCGTAAATTTTGATTCTGTGCTACTTTGAAAAGTAGAAATGAACTGTGTTCTCCTGTAGCAAGAGCTAATGTTTTGTGACTGAGAGAGAATCTGGAAGAGGGATAGGTACTTCTGAAAAGTATAACTTCTCTTTTCAGAAGGGACTGAAGTCTGTGCATTGAAGCTGCCCAAATTCTGCTTGAAATCACCTGCTGAATTGTATTGTGGTGTAGGAGCACAGGTGACTTCTGAAAAATAGAACCAGGCACAGTTTCACCCGCTTCCTTACTAGGAAGAAAATGCAATTCTAATAAAGCACACCACACAATGTGAAATTATTTTTTAAAAATACAGCATTTTGAAGGTAGATGAATGTCATTAGGTAGCTTTATTTTGAAAATACATGTTCAGTGCTTTCAAAGAAAAAGAGCAAAAGTAAATTAGAACAAGCTAGAAGTTTTGTTGGAGAAAGAGCTTGTGGCTTATTGATATTCTAGAAATTAGGGGTTTTTTCCTCATGTGTCCACAGTTTTGAGTATTTCCAGCTGGATCTCATTTTTTTTCATAAACAGCGCTCTTTATTCTAGAAGTAGAACATAGACATAGATGACTACATGTTAATGTTATTGTGTATTTTTATAAATACTGAATAATTATATTTTAGTGCAAAATATGTGGAAACTTAAAATACTTATGTAAACAATGGAGATGACATGAGTGATAATTAAGACGTACTATAGTAACATAAAAAATAAGAGCAATTATTTCATGTTTTGGTTATGTTACATAGTGTTAAAGTTAACATTCATTTCTAAACTGCAGCCCCTTAAGTCTGAAGGCTCAGCCTTTTGGTAATGTTAATGGTTTTCTTAGTTTTTTTCTTCTTATTAAGAGAAAATAATGTTCGTGCTACTTTGACATAAATTGATGTTTTAAATCTATCAGTAGTCACCAATTTATCAAGTTATCTCCTTTCTCCTAATCGAAGAAGGATCATCAGGTATGAATTTGGACATTGATAGCTTCCCTTTTTTGTCTTGAGATATTATTTAATTCTACAGGAAATTGTGTGTCTTTCTCATATTGGGACCATTAAAAGTCATTACATGACTAACTCCCATAATTTAAAAACAATGGAAATATTTCCCCCCCATGGAATAAATATGTCAAACATTTTTACTGATTTCCTAGTAAAATATTTTTATCTCTGTGAGTTTTAATACCAATTTAAAATAGTTCCTTTGATATAAACTGTATTTTTCTTACTCTACCATAAGTTTAGGTGATAAGTAAGTTCCTCCTCTCTAATATTCCTTGTTTCTATTAAAATAAAATGAATGAGTGGATATCATGCTTTAAACACTTTTCTAATATTGAGGTCTGCCAGGACTTTTGACAGTTTTTCTGAAAATTCCATTTTATTTGCTGCTTCTTTAGAGCCAGAGATGGTGGAAGCCATAAACAAACCTCCCTTGAATATTCCGTAATAATTGGTCCCATAGTGCACTTGAGAGGCTAAAAAAGGAAAAATGAAATAATTCGTAGCCAGCCTTCTCCAGGGCTGCCATTGTTTTTATTGCTGCTGAAACTGTGTTGGTAATAGAAGAGAATTTTTTATAAGTTCTCTGAGTAGGCAAAAAAAGTTTTGATTCCTCAGATGATCATTTACAGCCCCTTATAAGCCTATTTTTTTATGACCATCAGAAGGTAAAATACAGTTGCTAAAAATATTTCTAGATGCTGACAACCTGCTGTTATTATATTATGTGAAGCGATTCAGAGAACACAAAAACAGTGTATTTTTTTTCTTGATTAGATGACTCTTTCAGAACCACAGCAGTGTCTGCAGTACCTTTTGTTTGTGATTCTGCATTGATCTGGCTGATAATTGATATTCAAAAAAATTGAAGAGCTGAAAGATGATTTGAACAAAATATGTTGGTGCACATTTTAAACAGTCATCTGGAATTTTGCTATTATACATTTCTTCAATTGCAATGGAAAATCAGTATTAAAAATACATATTCTCTGACTGTGGGCATGCCTAATGTGCAGTGTAGTCGTAGCCCTGTGCTTTGTCTTTGCTTGCGGTAATGCTGTCCATTTGGTACTTGAGCTCGCAAACAGCCTTCAAATAAAGGTGATGAGGGGAAAAAAGCAATGAGATTGAAATTGCGCTCAATCAGCTGAAAGAAAATGTAACTTTTATTTAGCAACACTAGATTAAAAGTCTGTCTTTCTGGAATGGCTATGTAGAATGGCAGGTGTTTGTGGTTTTTTTCCCAGTCAAATTTAAGAACATCTTACATCACCTTAATGCCTGCTTGTGTGTACAGTATTGTGAGTTATTATAGCTGGTGTAGTTTAAGTAATTTGTGTAAATGATGTAGTTACTACAGCTTAGAGTCTCCTGGAGATACTGTAAAAGTTAGAGAGGCATTGATGCTTGTTTTTGTACATGGTGAAAATAGCATATTAGGAGTTGAAGAAGTAAATTGATAATGAAATTTATGTATTTTGTAACAAAGCATCTCCATTGTATCCACGATGAGTTACATTATTTAAAATGTACTTTTTTTTTGTATGTGTTTTCAGTGAAAGAGTTCCTAGCCAAAGCCAAAGAAGACTTTCTAAGAAAATGGGAGAGCCCCCCTCAGGTATCAGTCATTTAAGCACTCAATAATTTTCTCTCTTGCTTTTTTCTTTCCTAATGTTATCATTGTGGCATCAGTCTGTAATGAGCAGCACAGAAAGTAGAAATACATTTAATGCAATTTTTAAAGGAGTTTCTATTTTTAATGTCAGTTTTTTCATCAGCAAAGACTTTAGAATCTTCTCCAGATTTGAGCCGATGAAATGCTTGTAACTGAACAACAGCTTTCTACTACTGAGGATGCTGTTTGCTACGAACATGACAAGACTCGAAATCTATTGGCAGGTTTTAGCTGTCTTTTTGTAACAATAAGCATTGGCACTTCTGTAATTTATCCTGTTAATAATTTCCCCCATGTTATTAAGGGGAATTAAGGGTATGAAGTCTAATGCAAGGAGCTTGAAGGCAGGTTAAGGAGCTGCTTGGAGAGAAATCTTTTAAAAGTTGAACTTAGGGGTTTGGATTTTTGGGGGAGGATCATTGTTGTTTTTAAAGTAGCATTTGAAATGCTATAGTAATGAATATCTAACAAATAGTGTTATGCTCTCCAAACAGCTCTCATGTAGAACTGTCTCTAGGGCTTGGGAATTTTTGCATGTTCTAATATTCTTTTTTGTGAAGCATGAGGAAGTTAACTTATCTGCATCTTAAATTCAGGATCTGCTTGCTGCTAAATGTTTCTTACCAAGCATGTGTCATCAGTATGGACGAATTATAGATGTGTTGATGCAGTTCAGTTAAGTCTTTGTTTTAATGAATGCAATGTAAAATCTCGTACTGAAATTTGACAGGCATAAATTGTAACAACAGTATAGTTGGCTATGGTTGTCTTTGACAAATGTAATTTTACTAAGTCTTCTTTCATAAGCGAATTCAGTTCATACAGTTAAAATTGTCTTTGGATATTAGATAGTAAATAATGTCATTATATCCTTATACATGTAGAATACTGCTGGCCTAGATGATTTTGAGAGGCAAAAAACCCTTGGAACAGGATCATTTGGGAGAGTTATGATGGTGAAACATAAAACCACAGAACAGTATTATGCTATGAAGATACTGGACAAACAGAAGGTTGGTGTAATTTATAGTAAGTTTCGTGGTATGAAAGAGTTTGATATAGACAAAGATTTGGTAACTGTGGCTAAACTGTTGCTTTACTGTTCTTTTGCTTATCACACTTGGATACTGTTGATACTTCAAATGCTTAACTTTCTTTTTTAGCCAGCAGATTCAGTAGGGATTGTGTAGCATTCTTAGGGCAGCCCATACCAGTAGCATTAATGGCAGGCTAAAAAGGCTCCAGCTAGTGTCTAAGGTATTAATAAAATGTTACCAGTTAAATTCTTTGCTTAGCTTTTGTAAGGTGGCCTTTATATTCTTTGGCAAAAGCAAAATGTAGTGCTGTAGTTTAAATAAAGAAATACACTCCTTCGCAGCAGCTCAAAATTCTGGAAGACTCTTTGGATCAAAAATTTCATTGCATAATTTAACAAATTGTTGCACAAAGAATTTCTTTTCCATTCTTGATCCTGTGAAGTATTACTCTTTTTATGCATAATTCTGTAATAATCCTGTTGCATCTCAAGTAACTGCATAGGTAGAATTGTAGTCTCTTTCTCACAGTAGCTGCCACACAGTAGACTTTTCCTGTGTTGAAATTAAATGCTGTAGTTTGACTCTGTGTTGTTATTCCAGTCTAATTTTTTTAACAGTTTATTATTCTCTGATTAAGTAGTGTCATTGAATAATGTTTAAATTTTAAGTAAAATAGAATTCTATAACACCAAGTAGTATTTTCAAAGGAATTTATCCATGCAGATACTTTTTAGTGGTTTTGACACATTTTTCAGAGATATGTTATTTGTTAATTAAACTCATTCGTACATCTCAGTCTAAAATAATCTGGAAAGCTATAGCTATAAAATTATCTGGAAAAAGCAAAAATTCACATTGTTAGCAATTGCAGTGGACTTGCAGAAAAAGATTCACAGAATTAAAGATACTTGCATCCAGGCATCAGTCTTGTATTAATAAGTGAGAGGGTTTTGTCTACAGTCAGAAGTCTTGAAGTGTTTCTTTATGAAATACACACATTTTCAACTCAACTTGGTTAACATTTTATTATATTGTTTATGTATTCTATTAGAAATATATTAGTGTTATATTACTAACTTCTATTTATAGATCAAAAAGGAGGAGATAGTTTAGGGAGAACACATTTCCATCACTTTGTATAATATAGAAGACATACAAATGTGTGAAATCAGTGTGCAGGCTGCTGTTAATTTTTCCTGTACGTTTTTCTTGAAACACAAGAAAGCATATTGTGTGTCCCTTTGTTGTCCAATCTTATGCTTGATTCATCAGTTTATGGGGAAAAAAGCGCAATAAATGTTGATGAAGTCAGTAGTTCTGGGGGGGNAATTTCATTACGTAATTGTTTTTGGAAAGAAAATATTGCTAAGGAAAGCTCAGACACAAACAAGCTGTTGGAGAATCTGCCATTACCAGATACCACTTGAACTTGTCATTGGATGTGATCTAAGTCTGAGCTTAAATGTGAGCAAAGCCATGTTAATCCAAGGCTCCACTCTGATATTATAAAGTGTTAAACAGCAGCTTCAGCCTGTGGTATTTCTGCCATTGCCCTCCAGTATCTAACCAGTAGGAGACTTAGGAAAGCTGGTAAAGTCTTGTATAGCATTGCAGCTGAACACTTCACAATGTCAAACTAAACCCTTAGTTTGCTTGCTGTGATGGCCAAGATGAGGCCCAAGTGGAGGGGACAGCTGCCACTAATGAGCTGGTTTGAGCAAAATTTGTATTTGGTCCCTAAAGATCTGTAATTTAAGAGAGACTTAATATTTTTAATTCATTATTTTTGTATGACATTTATTTCAAAACACTAGTGACTTTTTTGTGGGTACTACATCTTGCATCTAAAAGCTATATTTTAAACACGGTTTCAATCAGGGTTGCAATACCTTGGTTATCTGTTCTTTATGGCAGTTAGATTTGATTCCTGAACATGTTAAAACAAATATGTTTTGATCACTCTTGTACATTTGTCTCCTTGTTTCCTATGAGGGGAGGAAAAAAACCCAACAAACAGTAACTTTACTTGGAATCATAAAATTCTCAAAATCATTCAGTTCTCAAAATCAGACATAGATAAGCTGTGCAATAGGTATTAAGTAAAATGGAAAGATTGATTATGCAATGTTGGGGTTTAACACAAGGAAGCCAATTACCAAGAAAGTGATATGATAAGAAATCTGCCACTTGCTGCCTTGTTAGCAGCTTGGCATTATAATGGATACCAAGAAGGTAGCATTAATTTTTTTAATACTTTTGCTAAGCAGTTTGCTAAATGCAAAAGCAAAACCCCTTGAAAGGTCTGGCAGGAGTAACTGTTGTTTGTAAGAATAGAAGTTTTTAATTTGTTTTCCTTAGTCGTCTTCTCACTAATGTGTGAGCTATACAAAATAAGTCAATTTACCCCTGTTCACACAAAACAAAATTCATAATTAAACATGTGACACAATTTCCTGCCTTTCTTAGCAGAATCCAAAGATCAAATGGGTTTTATTGATCTGTGTCCTCACTGCAGAGGTATCTCCATTACAAACACAAGGAATTCTTAAGAAAATGTTTTCTAAAAGAGATTTTCCTTACTGATTGCTATACTTGGCATGTAGTAAGAAACACTATTTCTAGAGTTATCTGCAAACTGTATTGCATGAGTATTACTCTTTAAAATGTTGGGCCTTTTAATCTGTTTTGGGCACTGTTGTTATACCAGTAATCCATAAGGTTTTTCATTTATCTTTGAAGTTACAGGCTTACTTTCAATTAGTTGTTTTACACTGAAAAATTTATCAGCAACTACAAAATATACTTCCACTGAAAAGTGTTTTTTCTCTCTTAGGTCGTCAAACTGAAGCAAATAGAACACACGCTGAACGAGAAGAGAATATTACAAGCAGTGAACTTCCCTTTCCTTGTAAAACTGGAGTATTCTTTTAAGGTAATAATTATTTTAGGAGTTAGTCGTTTGGGTTTCAGGGAAGTACATGCTCAAATCTTAGATATTAAAACATTGAACTTACAGTACACTAGTTTTAAGTATTTTTTTTATTTTCAAAGATGCTTCACTTGGCACTGTTGCCAAGTCTTAAGCAGGAGTTTCTGCACTTAAGTGCACACTAGCATGCACCCCAATTCACCAGGTGATGATTGAAAAGATAGCTCCAAATAAATAAATAAATGGACAGAGATTTCCCTTGGAAGGAAATTGGCTTTTGAACAGCAGGGAGCTTTTAGGCATCATTCTTTCTTTGAGAAAAAGCAAAGGATGTATTTCTGTACCAATATATGGAGTGGTAAATTTGTAATTTTTCTGCAGAGTTTTTGCTTGAGATTTATACCTGAGGCAGGTCTTAATGACAGTCTTAACCATGAAGGATAGAACTTTGAGGCTAGCTTGTAATTTCATGACAGTATGTGCTAGTCAGCCTGAAAAGAAATAGAGTATTTTCCTAATTTATAGTGGGGTGTGTCCTCTATGTACTTCCTTTTTAATATTTTTTTTTCTGGTTTAGTACCATTTAAACTGAACAAACATGTTAAGCCTTAATCTTTAGGGTTTAGAGGTTTGTGGCTGGGGCTATGAGATATGAGAATACCTCAGACTGTCAATTCTGAATTTCTACGAGAGCAAGGTGTTGTCCTGCAGTATGCTTCTTTTCCCCACTTTCTTCAGGTCACTATCACACCATCCTGTGTCAGGAACTCACTACTTACGTTTTTTTCAAATGCACTTCAAAGTATATCTCTTGACATATATGATGCTTCTCATGTCATGTTTGTCTGCACTTTTTCAGGAATTTCTACCTGTGTTGCTCTATATTTGTTAAGGTCATTGGATGGCTACAATTTTTCTATTTCCTTTTTTAATAAAATATACTGAATATAGGAATTATAGATACTATAGCATGCCTAATACGTATCTGTGTGTGTTTACTGGTGTCTTTAGGACAATTCTAATTTATACATGGTAATGGAGTATGTTCCTGGTGGTGAAATGTTCTCACATCTAAGAAGAATCGGAAGGTTCAGGTAGGAGTATTAATGACATTATTCCTTTGAAAGGCTTATGTTGCTAGTTTGGGAAGAGGGGTTTATAAAATTTGTTAGTATTGAAGAAAAAAACCTGAAGATGTAAGTGCATTTAATTTATCCTTCTTTCAATGGACATAAACTAGTCAGCCAATTAAAAATTTTTAATTATTTCATATTTTTCAGTTAGTTAACAGATAGAATCTTGGAATTCGTATGTATATTGTTACCAAAATTGATGATAGTTTCTAAAAGTAAAATTTAAAGTCTAAGCTCTGTGTTGTGGGATTTGTTCATCTTGATTTGCACATGTATTTTAGCTGCAAGACTTAAAATTAGAGAATGAACGTATCAATTCTAAAATGTTTGCTGTTTGGTTTGGATTTTTTTCTCTTGTTATGCAGTGAAAGAACCAGTTAAAAGGTATTTAATTTGTCTATCCCTGGCAGTTGCATGATTGTTTCAGTATTTTAGCACAGCAATAGGGGACTTAATATTCTTTTAATTCTTCACAGTGAACCACATGCACGGTTTTATGCAGCTCAGATAGTGCTAACATTTGAGTACCTCCATTCATTAGACCTCATCTACAGAGATCTAAAGCCTGAAAATCTTTTAATTGATCAGCAAGGATACATCCAGGTATGATATTCTTCATATATTGAGGGAGCGAAGTCTTGTTTTACAGTGTAGGGTTAGGTAGTTCTAGCAAATGTGTTTATAAGAAATTGTCTGAAGCTGGTTAGCATGTATTCAGGAAACATTAAAATGCCCTGCTGCTTAGTAATGGTTAAAGCCATTGGATTGTACTTCCTCTGACTAAAATTAAGTATGCAGGATGGAAGTGTCTGCAGTTGAGCGAGTTGTCAAGATTTCCCTTGGGGTCTGTGGTAAAACAGTAGTTGATTATATGGCTGTGTTCACCTGACCTATTTTATACATCTGCCCTAGAAGACGAGAAAAGGTGCCCTAAAATGTATGGTTCTCTGCATTGTCTATGTGAGTAATTTAAGATGACCAGCCAGATGTCAACACTGACACTATAGTACTTCATTTCAGTCAGATGAATCCCACCCTTGGAGAGTCCTAACCTTCTCAGCATATCTAGAGTAAGATAAGAATTACAGTGCTGCGAATGACGATTTCACTTTTACAACAGCCTCTCATGGCACCTCCTCGTCTTCATTTTAGCTCTTACAGTTTTGATCTAAATGGTGAATAGGAGGGTGGTGTACAGCAACAAGCACTGGGCTATGCTTTGCAGTTCTTACACTATAGAAGCTCTTCTTTCCTCATTGTGCCACCTTTTGTCATAGCAGATTCTAACAGGAAAATACATACTAAAAATCTTTGAGAGAAGTGGGAGGGATTCATATCTTATGTTGTTTATAGCTGCAGAATAATTTTGTTTGGAGAATAAAATAGCACTGTAGGGAGAAGTTTCATTAATGTGGTTGGGGAGCACCATTAATGTAAAGCTGTGGATCACTTACTCTAGCACTGGTGACTCTCTATATGCAAGAGTATGTTTTTGTGATAGTGGACAAACTGCAGGTGGTGGTGGGTCCTCTGTGATTGGTTCACTTCTGCTTCTGAACAGAGAGAGGGAGTTTGTGTTCATGTGTTGATACTGCAGCTCCAACTAAATTTTGTTTAGAAACTCTATTCATTTTCTTTTTGAATTTTAAACCCGTTACTGTTTGTTCCATGTCTGCAGTATATTCTTCTTACATAGATTGATGCACATTCACAAACACAGAAATGATTCTCTGCTGAGTGAAGCAGGTCTGTCTAGTCAGCAACATCCCCCTCTCCATTCAGCTCCAGCTGTGATTGCTGTTGTTTCTAGCAAAAATGATGCAAAAACTGCCTTGATAATTTGGAGTTTGGTTTGTTTGATTTGTGGCATTAGTGTATCAGAAGCATCAGCACAGGTTGTTGTATAATTAGCAATGATTATCATTATAGTATGGTATATTTTCTCGAGGAATAGATTGAAAATGATACCAAGAAGGAGAAAACAAAAGAAATGGAACCCAAAATAAGCACAGACTTGATAACTTGAAACTGATCTCAGAATTTCACGTGTAACTCCTTGGTTTCTGTATGTATTCCACAATACACTCCAGGAAAAATCACAGAGAGGATATCATCACATACAGAGTTCTGAAAACTTACTGCAGAGAACATCACAAGTGGAATGAAGAATTTATAATGGCCAAGAACTTGCCATTTGTGAATATGAATACTGCTACATTTCCCCTGTAGTCCTCAAACAAACAAGCTTAACTCTGGTGATGCTTTGAAAGATACTTGGAATCAGAAGTTACTTACTGAAGACCTCTTTTATGTTGTCTTATTCCCACACTAATTTTACATATAACCTTTATACACTTATGCAATGCAATTCTAAATTTACAAGACTGGAGGATATCTTGACCTTTTTTGTGATTCATTTATTTGTTAACTAAAGGAAAAGATAAATATCTGGTTCGTATTCATGTTCTTTAAGCTTTCAGCAGTATAAACAGTCTGATGTGAAAAGTATAAGACAAATTATTAATGTAATTGTAGTACATGTGGAAGATTGGTAAGCCAGAGTTCCCACTGATTTTTAAAATTATAAATAGAAGCTTGTGTCAGGGGGGAAATTTGTATGTTGTGTTATTTATTAATTTTATCCTGTGAAGCCTATCTAGCTGAATTAGAAGTATCAGAAGGACTAGCCACTAAAAGTACATCTGACTGTAAGATACTATGTTATTTGAGAAACAGATTTTTCCTCTGTATAAAATAATTTTCAAAAATATTTCAGAAGTACTTAATTTTAAATGTCTTTGTGGAGATGCACTTACAGTCTCTTTCTTCTGATGACAGGTCACGGACTTTGGCTTTGCAAAAAGAGTAAAAGGAAGAACTTGGACGTTATGTGGGACTCCAGAATACCTGGCACCTGAAATAATTCTCAGCAAGGTACTTTGTCCTGTTACCAAACCATGCATTTGATGCAGTTAAAACTTATCACACTCTGAGGGACAACAGTCGCTGGTACTTCCAAAAGTAACATCTTGACTAGTCAGCTCTTTGTGGATGACAGAAAATGCAGTTGTTGCTTTGTAAATATTTTTTTTTAGCATACTAAAACTTCTTCCAAAGCAGGGATTTTCGAATAACTGTACAGAACTTTCTACACATACTTGCCATGTAACTTGTGAGGGGGAAAAGGGATTTAAAGGATCGGGTTTTAGGTTATTTAACTGGCATCCTTATCAGAGCAGCAGATCTGAGTGATTACGTTCTGAAGTGTTAACAAAGCAGGAGCTCCAGAGGTAACAAGGACTGAATGTCGGATGAAACAGTAGTCATTGAATAACTAATCGCAGAGTGTTTTGGGTTTAAGGCACTTTATGTGAAATCAAACATGACAAACCACTGGTCTTAGTTATAAAGTACACGCAATCTGAGCTTACTGTTGATCCGTTTGTCTAGTACTTGCCCAAAGTGCTTCAACATAGAAGAAACACAATTTATCATATAGCTGTTCAACTGTAACCCATCTTGTTTTGCAGAGGAAAAATGCCCTTACAGTTTATGGAGCTGCTTATGATATAAACAATCATAATGCATAATGTTAAACTATGCATTTAACATGTGATTTAATTAAATACTTTTTGCAGGTCTTTAAAAGTAAACCAAGAATACTTTTCCTTGAGGAGAAAATGTTCGTTATTTGAAGCTTTTCTTTTTGCCCCTATGCAGCTAAGACAGCAGAAGAGATTACAGCATACCTCTACAAATTCCTCATAGTAGATTTTTTCAGGAAAGACTGAGTCTGAACCTTGACTTTTGTAAAATCAGAGAATGCATATAAAATTGATGGGGTTGGTGGGCTTTTCTGTCTTTTTTTTAATATTAAATAGAATTGTGTTCAGGTTTTAAAGATCAGATCATAAATGTCTCTATAACAGCTAATTAACTAAACTTAAACTTGTACCTAGTTTACTAAGTATGAAAATGAATGTTCTGAAAGGCAGATAATCAAGCAAAAAATAAAATGGTATAAAATGTAGGAAGTATTGCTATATTTAATGATTTTTCCATTAGCTTTGAAAGAAGTTTCAGTCATTCTGTAACAACCTTATTTTGTTTTTAAATAAATAAATAAATCATGCTAATATCTGCTACTTGGGGAGTCTTGTCACCTAAGTGTAAAGACATCATTGAAACAACACAGCAAAGTGTGCAAAATGTCTCACTTTCATCACCAGTTCACTGTCCTCCCTGTATTAGGTTTTAAATTTATGGCCTTTGGAATCCGTGAGTTTCAGTTTGGTTTGAACTGGATTTTAAGTTCTGTAATAAGGAATAATGCATTTGCTTTGTTCTGTAGATGTATATCAAAAATGTTAAACTGTGTTAGAGATGGTACTAATAGAGACATTTCTCATTTTGTCCAGGGTTACAACAAGGCAGTGGATTGGTGGGCATTAGGAGTGTTAATCTATGAAATGGCAGCTGGATATCCCCCATTCTTTGCAGATCAGCCCATTCAAATTTATGAGAAGATTGTGTCTGGCAAGGTGAGTGAAGACTCTCTATTTTTTGCATACACAGTTGTTTATCTTTGCAGAACCTGGATTTTTGTGTGAAATAGATGCAGAATTTACTGGCTACTAGACAGTGAGCAATTTGGAAAGAATATGGGAAAGCATAATGTATACTTTGTAATGTATACTTAAGAGCAGATGTAAAAGTGATATTAAAAATCAAAGTTGTAAAAATCTGTTCCCTGCCTTCAAAGCTGAAAATGCAAACTATGAAATTTACAGACATTGTGGTATTATATACTTTTATGATTGGATAAAAATGATTCAACAACTATTTAGCTCTATGCTTCATTTGCCTAGCTGTTTTCTTTTCTAAAAATATTTTTGCTGCTTTTGAGACTGCCTAGAAATCTTCCAGAATTTTCATAGTAGGTTTCTTTTCCTGTGTAGTCCTGTAGTTCAAGACATGTAATGTCCTGTTTGGCTTTCATTGTTGCATAAAATAAAGCATTTCCAGCTTCTTCTGTTTTCATTAATATCTCTTAGTGTACCAGATAGCACAAAAAAGTGATCATTACGGTTTTTTCATACCATCCAGTGTTGTCTCTTCATATTTCCTTATGCTCACTTGATATATTATGGTTCTTCTCTTCCTTGTCCCTCCATAAACACATGCTGTGCTGCATCTTACATACTTCTGTAATTCTAATCAAGGGAAATGCTTCAATAGGCCCTGTGGTAAATTGCAATGAGACTGATTCCTGCCTAAAACTTATTTAAATCAAGAAGGTAGTTGCTTTTTCAAAGAGAAAGTGTAATACTGTGACCCTTCAGCTGTCTCCGTGAATATATGGGAATTCATTCACAAAGATGCATTTTAAGGAAATTTTTATCTTCTAAATTAAAAAGCTTGGGAGTTTTTTGCAGTTTTGTCTAATTTGTTCAATATCTATACTGTTGATTTTTATGACCTTTTTATGGGTCCATGGAGACAGAAACAGCACTGGACTTGAACTCTGGAAAATCTAACATTCAGTTCTCAGCTAGCAGTATGTTTCCTTTACAACCTCAAGTCTTTCATTTAATCTACCTCCTTGACTTAGTTCTCTACTTAAAATAATTTTTTAGAAATTATTATTTCCCTACCTCTCAGCTAAGTATTATATGCATTAAAACTTGTGAATTTTTCATGTACTACAATAGACCCATATTGACAGGTAAATTGAAGTGTCCTTGATTATCAGACCTCTTGATTTCCTGACATGTTTCTATGTTAAATAAAATCATGTTCTGCATTTACATCATAACTGATTAGCTGAAAACAGGGAGTGTCAAATGCTGAGACTGTGGACACAAGAAATACAACTTTCTGCCTGTTCTTTTCCCCTTTCTTCTTCCTGCCAAATGGTGTCAGTAGATCTTTTGCTAGTAAAATCCTATGTAATTACATCCCATGAATCATCTTCAAATATTTCTTAGCTAGATTTGAATGAATTGTATTAGCAAGTAATTAGTTTGATATTTTTCAAATAGTGCTGTATTACTTATGTAATACTTTTGTTGTTGGTGTGTTTAGTTATCAGAAACAGATTATTGTACAGCATAAAGTTCCAGATTGAATTTACATGTATAATTGCTAAATATTCAGTTATTTCAGAGCATAGCTATATATTTATATGCTGTATATATGCTATATTATACTGTATCTCCTGTGTGTTTGGATGTAAATAATATCATAAAGTGTTCCTATAACATAGTTGAGAATGACTTGATATGTTGTGTTGGTGAGACACCAAGTTAAATTTAACTTTTTTATTATTATTATTACATAAAATTCATATTTTTTTCACAACTCAGTCAATTATAGAAACTTTAAGGTCAAAAAATGGTAGATGGACAAGGTAATGCTGTTGATAAAGGCTTTGTGAGGTAGGAATATCTGTGCAATAATACTCGCCTCTATTTTCATGCATTCCTACTTGACTAGAAAATGGCCCCGGTGTTTCCTTTTGTGTGAATACTGGTTTTGTTCACAGGGGGAAGAATAAAATTTGTATGTTGTTTTTTAATGTTGTGGATGTGTAATTTTAGGTAAGGTTCCCATCACACTTCAGTTCAGACCTAAAGGATCTTCTAAGAAATTTACTCCAGGTAGATTTGACCAAACGATACGGAAATCTCAAGAATGGTGTAAATGACATAAAGAATCACAAGTGGTTTGCCACCACAGATTGGATTGCCATTTATCAGAGAAAGGTAAGACTCTTCCTGATCAAAACTATTACAGGTCTTTAAGGGGTTGTAATAAAATTTCTAATCACTTTGCTTATTTTTTGCTTTCCTAAATCTGTCCTTTTTAATTAAACTGAAAAAAGGTTAACGTAGTTTAATCTTCAAGACTCTGAAGAGTCTGTGTTGATTGAATTATGCTCTTGTTTCTTGTTTGGTGTTTGATCCTGGACCTCTGTGTACATCAGTGTTCTCCTAACATGTTTTGCTTTAGTCTGTTTCTGGAATGTCTTCAGAATGAGCCATCTCCTCCCTCTCTCACTTTTACTTAACCCCTGCTGTAGTGACATCTATAAGTACTCCTCCACAGCAGAGAGGAATCTGTTTTCTTTCCAAGTAGTTCTTAGGAGTCAGACTGTGCTTCAGTGTGGAGAAGCTCAGGCAAAAGCTGGAGCTTTTCTTCTCACTTCTTGCTTTTACTTGATCTGTAATTGGGACAGCACCAGATGTAGGGAGTGTCTACTCAATTCTCAGTATCTACTAAGGAGTTTTTGTCTTCTGACGCTGCAGCAATGGGAACAGCTCTGCCGAATGCTTTTTTCCTGGAATCTTTAGAATGATTTTCCAGACCTGCCCAACCAACATGACTTGTAATGTGGTTTTTAGAAAGCCTGTGCCCAGTCTGCAGTATGACCTTCGGACCTGCAAAAGAATGGAAGCAACACAGACATTTGGGAATATTTTCAGAGCACAAGCAGCCATTAGCATAGTGGTTAGAGAGGAGCACGTTAGTGGTTGCCAGGATGAATGAAGGAGAGCTGGGAGAGGAAACTGGGGAAAGAGATTGATGATGGTAACAATTCAGTCTAGTTCTGTCTTCCAGTAGCTCCAAAGCTCCCTCTCCCCTTGAAGGTAGAGTCAAAGTTAAATATCTGTAGATCAGCGAGTTACTAGAAACAGATTACTAAGAAATTACTTGTTCTCTTAAATGCAACCTTTCAGTTGTTTGTTTGGTTTTTTTCAATAGACAATAATAAAACCCAAAAATGGCTTAATTGAGTTTGGCCCAGCAGACTTAGGTGGAAAAATAATTTTATGTATTTATGGCAGAAAGCTTAGAGTTAAGTGAAATTTAAAAGAATTGGTTTACATTGTTGAAATGCTAACAGTCTTAACTATGGAGGCATGAACTTGCTGCTGTAACAGCAGTATTTTAAAGGCCAAACCTAAATGCTAACAATAGTTTAGAAAAAGAAACTGGTTGTTTGTCTACAAAATCTGACAGTACAGTTGTTGTAGTAGTCACTAATGTATTAATTACTATAAGACAAGGTACAATTAACACATCCTGTATTCTTTGTATTACGTATAGATGTTTTTAAGAACAGATTCCCCATTGCAGAATCGTACTTAATCTGGTCTTTGCTTTCTTGATGCCTGTTTACAAGACAGGGTTATACGCACTGAGTTTCATTTGCCAGTATGCCGTTTGTGACGCCCAGGTCCCATAATACTAAATCAAATGTTTTAATACTGTGTTAAATAGTCTTAGCATTGCTAGTGCACTGCTGTAGAGAATTACTGTCACAGAAACAAGAAATATTTTAAAATGTGTACTAGTAGTCAGAATAGCTATTACTAGTTTTAAAGGATTGTGAAAAGTGATGCTGAGTAAATTTGAAGCCTTTGATTATGAGGAATAAATGCTAAGAGTCTGAAACGGTAGCATGGGTGGTAATACCGTTCAAGCAGTCATAGAAATACATAAACTTCGGTTTTATGCTAGCTTTTTGCAGTGGCTGTTACCACAGTGTGCATTTCCTTGAATAAACATCGTGTTCCTTGGCAGATAATATAATGTGAATGATTTGTAATGCTACAGTCATAAGTAAACCAGTCAATTTCTTAATATTTTAGATAAGATAAAGTCTTGTTTTCTTTGTGTCTTTAGGTAGCTTTTTATTAAAATACTGCCTGATGATATGCTTGCACTTAAGGCCAAACAGATATTTCTACTATAAAGCAGTACTATGTCC
Source organism: Galbula dea (assembly GCA_013399015.1). NCBI lineage: Eukaryota > Metazoa > Chordata > Aves > Piciformes > Galbulidae > Galbula > Galbula dea. The sequence continues at coordinate 239,478 of VWZX01011112.1, forward strand.
TACAATCTGTTTTTAGTGATTTCTTTAGTGAAGATAATAGGAAAATATCTGAGGCGTCTCATTCGAACATGTTCTAAAATTCCAGCAGTAAATAAGATATTTCCTATGCTCTGAGCTTTGTTATAAAAGAGTAGGTGAAAACCAATTTGAGAAGACAGAGAAAGAATTCAGGTAATGGTAAACGTGTGGCTTTGTAGGCAAGGTAGACACACAGGCTGTGTGTTCTCTCAGGATAAATTGTGTCTTGTTTTAGGAACAAAAGGATTACACCTCTGACAATTGTAGCATGGTCTCTAAATGCAGAAAGTTAGTGTTATTTCTTGGAGATGTATGGTGTAATCACCCCAAATCAGTAGATGTTAATTTGTATTAGTCTTTGTTGTACCTCCTTAATCTACTGATTTCCACACGTGCTCCCTGCCATCAGTAATCTTGGTTGTGATCTGATCTGATCCCTTGCCTCAGCTGGAGCCATGCCTGCCCTGCTTATCTGTCTCTCCACTGTGCTGCCTATGGCACACATACTCCTTGAGATGTCCCAGAGATTGATACTTATCTGATTATTTCATATTTCCAGATTTAAATTTGTACTACCTTAGTAATTTTGCTATAATTTTTGCTTACCATAAAGGTGGATAAATCAAGCATGTATCAAATAAAAAGGAATGTGAAGTTGCTGATTGTGCTTTGCTGTCTAGTTTGTCCTAGGTGTGTTGCAGTAGAGCGTTTCTCCTTCTGCCTGGTCTTCCTTTGTCTCTGGGCACTCCCTTACCATCCATTCTTCATAGTTGCCTCCCATCAACCCTAAACTCTGCCTATTCCTTCTTCCACCATGCAATTGATTCTAAAATTTTAGTTATTTTTAAAAGTAATTGTCTAATTTTGAACTTTGAGATGTGATGGACTAGAAGGGTTAAGATTTGAATTCATATTAGCTGAGCGAAGGCAGATTTTAGTAGCTTGATCCCTAAAATAGCATTTCAGTTGTGAACGGCTCCTTGGTTTGGTTTTGTTTTGTTTTTTTCCCTGTCCTGACTGTGTAGGAACGGTATAAACTGTTAGCTGCTAAAAGTGCAGACCCATATGTTCATTTAATGTCATCTTCAGAAAGCTGCGGGTTCCCTCAGCTTGAAGAAATGCAGTTAAGAGGGTTTTGGAAAACGACTGGTTCCAGTACCTGAGTGTAAATGGCTTATTGCTGTACAGTTGGTGTGAGATGCACTGAATATCAAGGTTAATTGAGTATAATGTGAATCTGAGATGATGTGCAGGCAGTCTTTACCAGAATGGGTTTTCCATTATTATGGAATATACTTAGAGCTGCACTGGCTTTCTGTATAGTCTTTTGGTGACACTTAATGACCGAAGTCATTGCATGTCTCTTAGTTGTGGCCTAGTTTTGAGAAGGCTTTCACTTCTCACTGACATTTGGGTCCTAGGAGGAACTTTATAGGAGATGCAGAACAAATTGTTCTATTTCCAAGTAAAACCTTAATAGAAGATAGAGGATTGTTGGTAAGTAGGAGGAGAGGGATTCCAAATTACTCTTAAGGTTTTTGAGTACTGTCAATGTCAGTCAACCCACTCCACCTCTGTCGCGACTACGCGGCTGATTAGGTGTGGCCCTTGTTGAGCTGGGAGCTGCATCGTGCAGCTGATGAGCTGAAGAGAGCAGGGTGTTTTCTGCAAGAAGAGAACCAAACTTTGATTTTAGGGGAAGTAATTTTTTTCTTTATGTTTGTCAGTGAGGTACTAGTCTCCTTCAACTCAGTCATGCATATAGGCATGTACAATCTTAGGGTGGTTTGATTTATGTGCCACAGCTTTAAACTGTAATACCTACTTTCTTGGCAAGATTTGAGAAGTAATGAGAATATTGTTGCACTCTTTACTACAGTTTACCAATGTTAAATCTAAGGGTATTAGGCCAATAACATTTCATGTGCCTTTCCCCCTCTCCCTCCAAATACAGGTAGAAGCTCCATTCATACCAAAGTGCAGAGGCCCTGGAGATACCAGCAACTTCGATGATTATGAAGAAGAAGATATTCGTGCGTCTCTAACAGAAAAATGTGCAAAAGAATTTGCTGATTTTTAGTAGGAGTAAGAGGACAAGATGACATCAGGGCTCACATTGGGATCTTTGCACTCTGTTAACAGATGAGGTGGAGCTGAGACCATCATATGTCAAAACAGTTACCTAGTTACTTCATTCCACAAAGCTGACTGAGGTCTTTATTGCCATCTTCCATGTGTGCAGTTTGCACCAACCCTTCTAACTAGGCACAATTAAGCAAGCACTGTTTGTGCAGTAACACAGAATAATAGACCACTTTCCTACTTAACTTTGGTTTCTGTCGTTATTTGTTTCTGTGTATTGTTCATTTTCCCCCTTTAAAATGAAGTAGTTTTTTACCCAAGAATGCTCCATTTTATTTTGAATGATGTATTATTTGTGTGAGTGAAATGGAAGGTGTTGCGGCTAGTGTGATTTAGACTGAAGTGAAAGATAAATGTTGCTTCTAGTCTGTGCCAGCCAATAATTCTTGTCTGTCCTGTGTCTGATGCTACCATTTATAATAATTTTTTAGTAGCTCAGACTAAACCTAGCCAACGTTTTTAGCATTTTTGAAGGTAGTATTTATCGCCATATAAATGTCTGCTAAATTAACTTAAAAACATTTTTTCCTGGAGGCTGACCAAAATTCAGTAGAATCAATTGGATGGCTTAAGTAGGGGACAGTAGCTAGACCCCGTGCCTTGGTTTTCTACATCCCTGCAGTTTTCATCACTGCCTCCTTCCTTTGTATTTCTCACCTAGGCAGTAGGTAAATTGCCATAACCAGACTGTACCATGGAAAGCTTAACAGTCTCGTGAGAAGGAGTAAGTCCACCTGGTCTGGATTTTGGACCACATTTAACCAAGTCAACTTACCAGCATTTCAGTTAGCAGGTATGAAATGGCTTTTTTAAGAACATGAACCCTTAAACTCTTAAAAAGGAAGTTTTGGTCAGTATTATAGAGAATATAATTCATTGTGATTCACTTTTTTTTTTATAGCCAGTGTTTGAGCTCCCAAAGGATTCCTTGTTTTGAGCCTTTTTTAATCAAAAAAAGGCATCCATTAAAATAAAACCCATGATACCACAAAAAGCAAAATGCGCTCTGCCATTAGCTATGAAAAACAAATGTTTTAGCAAATGCAAAATAATGTTCTAGATGCATCGCTGGATGAACACGGTTCTTTTTTTGTTAGCTGTTAAGAATAAGAGGTTATTGCCAAGTTTTTATTCTGGTATACTATATTAGTAAACTGAGGATGGAGTACTGCTACAATCACTTTCTTTTAATTACAGCACTTCATTCACGAAGAAAAGAGACAAAGTTTAAAAACTGCAACAGCTGGGTTTGTTTTTAGTTGCGTTGTGTCTTCATTTCTAACCTGCTTTCTTTCAATCAAACAGAATGTATGGTCACACAGATATAAGTATTGGGCTTAATTATGTTTTGTATACTCTCACCAACTGACTTAAAAGATACTGCTACCATGTGCTAGCTTCGGGCACTTTTACACATTCATTTCAATGTTAATAATCAGTGGCTCAGCACTTTTTTGGGGGTTGCTTTTAAACTTATTCATAGTAGTTTTATTTGTACACTTGATTCTGGCTGTCTCAGTGACCTGTCTTAAAACAGCACATCTAAACAGTTTCAACTAGGCTCTTATTTTATGATAAATTTACATGCATACAAGGATGAATCGTTTTTAAAAACAGAAAATGAGCTATATTGATACATAGCCATTGTATTTGTTTGAATGGCAGTGCAAATAAACCACTGTCATTCCTTCCTTTTAATCTGTAGAACGCTCCATGAAGAAAAGCCTTTGTAGACATTTTACAAAAGGGTATGAAAGATACCATCCAACATTCTGTATGTTTAGGTTGTTGAGCATTTTTGCACAACGTCATTAGGAGGCTGACACCGAATGCAGTCTTTGTCCACCCATATTTACATATGTGCAAGAAAAGTATAAGATACTTTGCTGTAGCAAATTTTATGTAACAAAGATATATCGTCACATGAATAAATTTAAAGAAATCCTTTGTATGAAAATGTTAAAATCTTTTGTATTTCATTTAGACCAAGGACATGCTGCTGTATGCTAGCTGTATGCGATAAATTCTACAGTAACTTTGTTGTCGTTTATGAACTTTAAAAAATTTTAATAAATGTTGGAGATCACAATTTGATTCTGTTATGATTTTAATTTTTAATCATTAAGTTTATCATTCTAGTAAGGATCAGAGACTTTTCTGTTTTGTAAAATACTGTAACCATTCATCTTGCGTGTACAGTACGACAAAAAGTCTAGGAAATTGGTTCTGACATATCTGTCTGATACCCAGATTAAATTTTACGTGGGCATAATTGGAAAAATCATCTTAATGCCATGGTATTATGCTATTTATTAATTTTATTCAAATCCTGTTTGAAAGTGAAGTACTTTTCCAATATGGCATAATAGACTTCAGTATGGAAATGAGATTCTATTTTGGAAAAGGAGGGAAAGTGTGCAATTTCCAAGGCATTAGTGAGTACATTTGACAATGTGAGTATTATACAACAGTCTCATTTAAACACAGTCATAAAATAACTACAGAATATTATGTTACCTGTAATTAATTTGAAAAATCCTTTTCACAATATGGAAAAATTGTATATCTATGACAGTAGAAGCTTGTTAATTTTACACATTTGAGGAATTAAGTGTTGAACTATATGGTATATTTTAATTGTACTCTAGTTGTATGTAACTTTCATTTCCAACATAAAGGATTGTATCTCATTAAGTAAATTGCTTTTTTATTATCTTGTCGGTTGCATTAAAACCCTTATTTTTAAATCCTTTAAAGTATTTTACTAATTTTTGCAAATAATTAGATGTTTTTAAGTGCTGCAGTAGTGTGCAATATAGTAAACATTTATATACAGAAGTGCAAATTAAATTATGTACAACACTTGTGCTGCTTCTTTGTGAATCAGAATGTATGATGACATACACTGCAAACAGGGTTTGAAAGCAAGAGGAAAAGAATATGAAACACACTGCACATACTAGTTGGGACCCATTAAGCTTTACACTAACTAGGGTGTTTGGAGAAGATGGTGTGGAGAACATTAAAGACACTATGAGAATTCAGTGAGTTAGACACTTAAAGGCAAGCAAGGTGATCATCATTAGCTGCAATATTGTTTGTCTTCATATTTTCACATTCGAACTCGATGCTTTTTATTAAAGATAATTGCCTGTTTTTAAACTGTCTGCAGATCCCGCTGTACAAACTTTTGTGCTGTGTCTTGTGCTGTGAAACAACTGATAGAAGTAAAGACTGTTCATGGTCTTGGCATTGTCTGTCTTGAGGCTTTTTCTGCAAGTGTTGTTCAGAGAGGCTCTGATGCCTGCTGTCTGTAATGCAGCTCCTCCTCTTCCTGCTTTCTGAGCGGAGCTGTGACGTCTCTGCTTCTGCTGCTGTACGCCTACTGACTGTGGTTTTGTGGTGGTCTCGGTTTCATACTACAAATGCTATATTGCATTTTCAAGATCTTTGTTCTTTTTCTCAAGCTGAGCTAAGAAACTGCAAAAAGATTGTTGTCATCTCTTACTACAACTCCCATGTAAACATAACATGTCAAGCAGCAGATTTGAAGGTGTAATTCACATCTGTTATTCTTCTAATTTGCTGTGTGTAAGGAGGACTTACCCTAGATAAGAATTTGAGAACCATTCCATAAGAAACTGGTAGAAAGACGATTCCATTCTCCAGTTGGGGTGTGTACAGCACCAAAAAAAAGTGTGTGACCGCCATACTTGTATAAATGTGGGACTTGTACACATTTCACAAATGTTCTTAACTGAGAGCCTGAGGAATCAACTGGTTTGAGACTTGTGACAGAAGGGGTAAAATATGGGTGTCTAATATCAGGCTGGGCAGTGATGACTTCTGGTAAAAGGGCTAGAGCTCTATAAGGAGGTTTAAATGTCATATATAGTAAATATTTGTCATCCTGCATAGGAATTATATAAAGTGTTGGGTTTTTAGAAGGATAAGACTGTTATCTTTGGGCAAGGTAGGATCTCAAGATAGCTTCCTTTCCTAACTTTTGAATTTTATAATTAATAAAAGTTTGAATTAATTCTGAGGTCAAGTTGCATTTTGACCTTTTGTTGGTTTTGTTGGGATGTCTGCCTGAAGGAAGCATGCATATGTTGAAAATCTAGTTTATTCTTATGATTTACTACTTTAAAAAGTTTCTGCCTCAGTGGAGTAGCAGCAGCTTGAACTTTCCATTAAATCATTGGGATGACTTCCCAAGGGTCTATTTCAAAGCTAGTAAAATTTCCTTTAGAATCCTTATATGGCCTGCTTGTCATGTTCCCTCTCTGAAGGTCAAACACAAATATGTTTGCAAAAAGTATGTTCCTAAAAGTTGTGTTTATGTGGGTCTTTGCTTTAAATTTTAAAAGCAACATGTTTGTGGTGTTCATTTGCATTAGCTCATGGTCAGTGAAGAATGTAATAAAAAAGTGACAAACTTGCACATTCTTTCTTAGTGCTCAGCTTACAAAAACTAAATTTTGATTTGAACAAGTAGCGATCTAGTATCTAATTGCAAGTTCTGCTTTGTGTTGTGAAGCAGTCTGTCTGAGGATGAGGCATCTTTCTTTACTAAGGACAAGATAGAGAGAACCTTTTGCCCAACACATGGATGTGGTTGCAGCACAAAAGCACTTCAGGATGAAAAGGTTGTTTCTTGTTGGAAGGAGTTTGGGGATGGAAGTCAGTGATCTGTTCCTGTACATACACTACCACGGTAACAGATGTTTTCCTTTGCTGGGAAGTGGAGGTCAGAGACTTCTTCCCTTACCTTTGCTTCCAAGATACTGTGGTGTATTGGAAAGGACACAGCTGTAAGTATATTGACTGAAATAAAGCAAAGTCTCAGCAGCCTGGCATGCAGTGCAGTACATTCTGAGCATGTCCAGTCAGTTACATGAAAAAATACTGGTGATTAGAGCAACAAAGAAAAAACTGGAGTGTTGGAAAGGCTTGATTAACTTTCTAAAATTCTTCTACTATCAAGATAATTTGATTAAATAAATAGTAAAAAACTGTATGTCGTTTACATTTAGTAGCATATCAGTGCTTTGGTCTGCATAGCAGTATCACAAGAACTGTCTTCTACTGGAAGTATTGTTCTTTATATCTGCATTGCTGCTCTGATTGTATATGTAGTTATCTAAGTAACAAACAGTTCAACAAAATGAATGCTTGATTGGGATGTCCTTTCCAGTTCTTCCATCTTTACTGTCACTTTCCTACTTGATGTTTGCATGAAGTGGGGGTCTAGGTGTCAGGACTCCATTAATAATGGGTAACACCTTGGATGAGTAACATCATCTCACAGCTGTGTTAACTGAGGCTAAACAATCAATATATGCCCAGAGTTTTCAAAACAATCTCATTTTCAACTGCCCTGCCTACAAAAAAAATTGTCTTCCCAGTAAATATATTATTAATATAGTATTTCCCTTAATTCTCTTACCATACATGTCAGGAAGTATGCATCTGGCAAGCTTGCTTATCAGTGGGAAAAACTGAGAGAGAAGCAGAGCAGATATAAAGGAAATCTTTTTTGGTAAAAAGATTTTGTTGTACCAGAAACAAGATTACGGTGGAAGAGTCATTTGAAGGGCTATATAATATGAGGTGTAATGTAGCGGTATGGTTTGTTAATGCTAACATGTTAGTTCATGTCAGAAGTGTGGTTCTCCTATAGAAGTATATGTTCTGTGGTTTAGGACATTAATCCAGGGACTTAACTCCAGGAGGACAGCCACATCAGAGAGCCACCTCCCATGGCCAAAGCATCCATAGCTTGTTCATTCTGGAAGAGAATTTCATAATGGGACCAGCTCAGCTGCAAGGTATGTTTCCTGCCAAAAAAAAACCATTGCAGTGAATGCTGGAGGGGCAAATAACTCATTAAAGTCTCATAAATTTATTAGTGGTTCTCTCTGCAAGTCACATAAGGAAACTTGCAATATCAACACAAATGCTTTTTTTACTCAGGGATTTATACAACCCAAAGCTATGTTTTATTGTTGCTATTATGTCTGAAGTTATTAACTAGTCTTAATTCTTCAACTACTTATTGACTAGAAGAACTCAACTCTGACTTTTCTTGAACTTTATGTTCCAAATGGCTACAAAACCACGTAAACTAAAATGTGTCATGATTCCACCTTAACCTAGCTTCTCTCACACAAAATACTCTAGTTGCATTCGTTTGCCAGTAGATGGCACATTTATATGGTGTGTAACTGTGAGAAACTTCAGCTACAGAGCACAGAATGAACAAAAGACCTGAAAAATATTTAAGAGCAGTAGGGAATAAAAAATTTTTACTGTACCTGTCACATAATGTCAGATAATATATGCACTACCAACCATGAATATTTGTTGTTTATGTATTAGTATATTTTTTACCTTAAAATCCTTTTCAAGTCAGTTTTTAATACTTGCAGTATTTTTAATTTTTACTGGTTTTCATCTCAGCATCAACAAAAAAGGTTTTGACACAAATTTGAACAAAAGCAATTTTTATATGTGTTATTGCACAAGCTGTACGAAAATTCCAGTAAAACTCTCTGGCTGATAAATCTTGTCTTCATGCCTAGAATTGGAGGGGGTCTGTTTTAATAGCACACAATTACATTTCTGTATTATGTGCACTTGAAAATTCGGGAATACACTGCTCTTAACCAAAGATTGTCACCAAAAAAAAAAAACCAAAACCACGGTTTAAGTGCTTTTTTAGTGAGTTGGATGCTGATCAAACTTAGATGTATTTCTACTAATTGTAATGTTCACAGGCTAGAACATTTTTTAGTATTTTCCTGAATTATGTGACTACCAAAGCAGTTGGGGAGAAAGTAAAGTTACAGCAACATGTTCTTGAGAGTGTCTCTGATCACAGCTGAGCTGAGCAAATTTTTAAATGGTCAGTGTAATTATTACAGCCTTAATGCCTAACTTCTGAATGTCTTAATCTGGTCATGTTTTCACCTGTCTGGGTTTGGTTTATAGCAAAGGAGAGAGTAGAGAGGGAAAACAAGGCTACCGAATCTGTGTGTGGAACACCCACCTTGCTGTATCAGTGGTTCTTTTCTTGCAGGCAAGGGTAATTTTGGCAACCACTGTCTGCCGAACAACATGCACATACTTTGATCTTTCACATTTACACACAAAACATAGTGTTGTCATGATTTCTTTTGGTTTCTTCATGGTCCAGTGCCTGTGAGCAGACAGAGAACCTATATGCCTCTCCACTGGCACCAGTGACTGAGAGCTGCAGAAAACACCCTTTTCTGAGTCTGTGGTGTTTTCAGTGGGCTGAGGAGCAGCATTCTCCATGGCTGATCAATGGAAGAAATGCCACGTTCTAGTCTTTCACACCTGGTATCAGTTCTGGCAGTTATACCAGAACAGTAGTGTTTAAAGAAGATGCTACTGTTTACCAGGACATGGGTGCTTTACAAATCTTAGAAATCTGGATGTTTCTAAAGCAGGCAAAAGCTGCCTGGTGCTACCTGACTCTGCCTGCCCTACTGGATATCTGGTGGAAAAACTTAACTGCCCTAGAAACTCTGAATGGTCTGCCTGAACACCCCTGAAATGCAAAAATAGTTGTGGTTAGTAAAGGTGGATACCCTTCCAGAGCTTGCCATTATGCAAGTGTTGTTGTGTAGGGCTCTGTGCATGCTCAGAATATTTCCGTAGAAGAAAACAAAGGAACAGACTGGTTTGGCTGAACTCCTGATACCAAGGTGAGTATCTATTGTGACTAAGCCTCTGCTCCTATTTTCTTATTAAGTGTATACCTAGTTCTGAATTTTGCTGACCGTGGCTTCTAAGAAAACCTCCTGATGGGAAGGTGGTGTTAAAATGTTCCAATAGTACTTTTAAGGTAAAATTCATGACACCCCAGAAAGTCTGTGGAGGATTGAGCAGAAACTTTTATGGGCAGGTGTGGAGAAAGCTGTTCATGTCCTGTATTGAAAGTGGGGGAGAGCTCAGCACTGGAACATTTTTGATTGCTGCTGTCAGGTAGCTACTGAGGAAACTAGGTGTTAGTCTTACCTGTTGGAAAAATACAAGTGTCTATGATGCATGTTCCCTCAGTCTGGGTAGGAGTCTCATCTGTCTCTTGAAAAGGTGTTGTGTGAGAGCTATGTGGGCTTCTGCGTATGCTGGCTTCCACAGGGGTATGCATTTGGCCCACTTATCAGGCACAGTGTCCAAGGAAATAAAAGCTCATTCAGGAGGCTGGTAAGGTATCAGAAGTCAACTTTGCAGGCAGGACTGTCTCGTTACTAACAAGATGGCAGCCTGCAAACATTGTCTAGAGAATGAAGAGAAGGAGAAGTGTACAGCACTGATGCCAAGGCCACTGCTGGAGAAAGCTGTCTGGCAGGAGTCGGGTTCCTGCCTCCCCTGCGGCAAAAGCACCTGTGAATTGCACTGTCATCACTGGTAACCAAGAGAGTCACTGGGCTGCCAAGGTATCAAAATCAGGCTTTCAAAGGTTTTTCAGTAATAGCCTGGTTCTCCACTCCTGGGGAAAAAAGCTTTCCAGCAAAGTGGGAAGAAAACTGGCATTAATTTCTTAATGTAGTGTTTGAAGTAAAGTTGAGATTTCTGTTTGTGGTTTACAGACGTTCTTCTGTCTATAACTGTATTTTTCCATTCTCGTGTGTGTCAGCACGCTGTGCTTTTTCATTTGCCTCACTTCTTAAAACCAAAGCACTGTCTTTCAGATTTCCCATAGATTTAACAGCTATTTCACTGAGATATCTGAGCCATATTTATGTAAAATATTTTTATTGGGCTGGATTCTGTTTTACAATTTTGGTATTTCATCTGTTTATGTAAATAAACTTCTTGCTATGTTACTAGAAGCTAGGCAAATATAGTGGCAGGTACTACTGCTAGTATGGGCAGAATGAGTTGTGGTTTATACAATAATTTTTTATATATAAAGCTTTAAAATAGCAAGGTTCTAAGTCTGGATAGTAGCTTTATTCAATATGAGCAACTACCAGAATAAGAAGCAGCACAACAAAATAAGTAGGGCAGGCAATTCTCAGTGAAGTGAATATAATTCACATATAGGAAAATTTATTTAAGCAATCCAGTCTTGGAAACGAGAGGAAGCAAAAGCAGAAGGGTACCACTGGCCTTGCATTGTAGTCAGCTGCTCTACGTATTTATTTTTAGCCTGGCGTGAAGAGGATTTTACTGGAGATCCACATGATTACAAAAAAAAAGGTTAGATAATGCTTGTTGTATCACAAGGACCTTAGCATACTAAAGCAAAGATCTAAGGGACTCCCCATCGGGACAAAACAGAGGGTCTGTGCTATTCTATTAATAACTGCCTTGCCAGTAAATCTGAGCAGCGCTCCTCCCCTCCAAGCTTGCAGCAAGGGAGCTGTGTTGCCGATTTGGCACCGTGCACCTGCAGAGCTCTTAACACATGCATTGATCCTAAAACCCAGAACTTTTACAAAAATTTTTGCACATCTACAGACCCTGGTTGTTCACTTGTAAGAGTGAATGTTACTAACTGCATGGAATATAAATCAAGGCTAACTGGCTCTTGTGCTCTTGTCTATCAGTTAAAAACACATTTCAACTTAATTGTCTCAGAAATGGATGCCAGGTTGGTAAAAGTCACTCCACTGTATTCTTGCCATGGGTTTTCTGCCTTCCTTCCTCTCCTTTCTTCATACCAATGCTGTCTTTGGCCTTTTGTCTAGTGTTTATGCAGAACTTCAGAGCAACGTCACTATGCTCAGCCATGCAGAAAGCCCTGGCAGGTCAGAAGGGGACTATGAAGAAGACACAGCATGGCTTCTGGATGACCTTCCTAACTAAGGCAAGAATTGAAGAGAGGAACTTCATTGTTGGACTCTGTTGCCAGACTCTGGAGTAGCTTGCAGGGAATTGTCGTGCGCTCCTCTGTGCAGTGCCTAAGTAGGGAAGAGGGAACAGGATGATGGGTATTAAGCTGTCAATGCTGTGAAGCAAGGTAAGTGGCAAAATTCCATTCAAGTAAGCTACAAAGAACATGGACTGGAGTGGAAAAGACCTTAACTGGAGAAAGACAGTTTTCTGAGATTAAAAAAAAGTGTTGGAAAGACACAACCTGGAGCAGTTACAGGGATTTTTGTGTGTTTCTGGGTGACAGTTGCCAGGCACTGTAGAAAAGACCCTGAGGTGCTTGCCAATCCTAGGATGACTAAAATCACCAGTGCTATATGGGTGTGATAAAAGACCTCTGTAAGCATAGAAGTGTGGAGCTATGGGGTATTTGGAGCAGACAGGAAATGTAGAAGGTACTGCTGGGACCCTACTGCACACCAGGATACAGGCCCAAATATCTGCTCCTGAAAGATGAATGTACACAGAGAAAAAGGGAGCAAGCTAAGACAATGCAGAGCTTATTACAGACAGTGAGTCTGAAAAGGCTATGGTGATTCATATAGCTGAGCCTATGTAAGCAATACCAGAGAGTCAGAGAAGTCAACTATTTAGCAGTATTACTACAGGCACAAAAAGGTATAAACTGTCCATGTGTTTTTCCAGTTGTAAATTAAAGGTTCTTATTCACCAGTAAAGGGGAGCTTGGACACAGGCTTTCTGACTGGTGGAGTGGGGTGAAATTCCTTATGGGCTCAAAACCAGTGCTAGAGAGTGGAAGTGGTTATGTACAGGTTTGCCTGTGATGGCAGAGCAAATTCTATGTCCTGGAAGGTCCCTTTTTAGTCCTGCATTGCTAGGAAGGAAATGATGCAAAAGGGATTTTTTAGACCACTATTATTAATAGACTGGAAATAGCTATAAATTAATTCAGTTTGGGTGGCAAATAGTCATCTTAAACCTGTGTCATTTCCATACCTGTGACAAGAATTACTTAACTACAGCCTGTTCCTGGTTTTTCCCCTGCCTCTGGTGCTGCACACTAAGAGAACTTGGTGATTTTTTGGCCGCTGATCACATTTGGATGAAATCTCTCAGCATTTTGGCTCTTTGGTTTACTTTCTTCCTCAAGGTGAGCAGCATTTCCACTCTGGCCACCGGGAACCGCAACTGATCAGTGCCAGCCCCGAAATGTCTCCCTGCATACCCAGAAGAAAAATATTGCACCTTCCAGCGTTTACTCCACGCCACAAGTCAGTTGGGGCTGGCAGCTGGCTGCTTCCGGAGGCACACGCCCCACAATTCACCACCGGTGCGGATGGGAGGCTGGCGGGCGGGGCGCGGGGGTTGCCTGCGGGACTCCATTTCCCAGCAACCCGTGTGGTGGGCCTAGGGCTGTGGGCGGTGCGCGGGCGGTCCTGGTCCCGCCTGCCGTCACTGGCGCCCGTGTGGCCTGTGCGGGGTCTGTCGGCTAGCGAGTACGCTGTGAGCACCCAGGGCTTCTAGTCGTGCCCGGGGGTAACTCGGACGTGTTCAGTCGTTGTTGATAAAGAAATTCTTATTTTATACATGGGTACTATCCGTTCTGCTCTGCATTAGACTAGTGTACGCAGAGGGGCTTTCTTAGCATCCCCTAAAATGAAACTGATGAAGTCGTGTATTCTCACTTAACTTTCTCTGTGAACGTGTTTAACCATGCTTTCACTCACAAGAAGGTGAACAAGAAAGGTTTAAAGAGTTCTAATTTGCTTTGGGGGAGCTGAAATTCAGCACCCACCACGTAGCTATGCTCTGTTTTGCTACACGTGTGATACGTTTTGTCTTCATATATTGCTGTCACTTCCAGAGACAAAACCAAAGCAAAACAAAACAAAAAAAAACTCAAAAACCCCCAACAACTTTCAGTACCAAACTAGCATTTCTGAATACCTAGAAACCAGGTTGATTGGTGTCTGATACCTATACTGACTTCTGCGTAAGTCTTCCTGTGTAAGAGCAGAAGTTCAGAAACACAGAGGCTTGACCACTTAACCTGGATCTAAGAGCACTACTCTTGCTTTGTTCTCTACATGGCCTGAAAATGTTTTTTGCCAGAAGTAGAATACACATAGTCAAATGAAAGTCTAATTCACTTTCCTGATTTGTCTCTAGACATAATCTTGTTTTACTTAAATTACTTTACCCCAATGGATGAAAACCCAAACCACAAATCATATTCCACATTTACTTTTTCCACAGCCCATTTTCTTAAAATTCCTCTTCCTGCTGCTCAAGGACTGTCAGATGGAATGTACACACTATCTGTGCCTCACTCTGAATACTCTAAGGATTAATTGATGTGACGTGATGGAAGGAAAGGGAAAGCGTGAGTAAAAGAGCTGGTTTATATTTGCATCCTCAAATGTCAGTTCATTACCAAAGTTAGAAAACAGCTGATGCAGAAAACTCATTATGGCCCCACTTAGAATGCTTTTTTCTTGAGAAACAAAAATAATTGCTTTGCACAGCTTACTTGTCCAACATAAACATGCTACATTTTACAGTATGCTTTGGGATGTGAAAGAGAATTTTCTTTAGGGTGCAGTATGTTTAATACTCTATTTAACTCATTTGTCTGCATTTATTAAAAATCCAAAGCAGTTAGGACTTCCACTGCTCTCTGTTTTCAACACTCCTATTGATACTTGTGTCATGTTATTTGCATAGTTTTTGCAAGCTTTGTCGCTTTTATTTGGCAGCATGTAAGTCCGGCAAAATGAAATGTCTGGGGAAGTCACATCTACCGTCCTTGGCACAAAAATGCACTTTTCCTGTGATTTACTGCTTGTAGCTATGTCCAGTTAGGTGACTCGAATATCTGTTCACAAGTGTTGCCAGGATGCAGTGAGCTGCTTCTGGGGGTGAGAGAGATGTATGGTGCTTTGGACTGCCCCACGTACTTGCTCTGCTGGCCAGCAGGCTCTGTCTGTCAGTGTTGGCTGGGGCACTTGCTCTGCAGAAATCAGGCTGGAGTCAACAGTTGGTTCTGTATGAATGTAGCTTGTAATGTCCCCATCGCCTTGCAGTGAACAGCAAGGGTGTAATCTGAGTAGTTTGAGTCAGAAGGAAATTCTGCAAGTAAAACATCACACAAATTTGTACTAACCCAGCCTGTTAAGGATGGTCAAAAGAGGTCACAGCATCGGAATTGTGGTTGGGATGCAGCCCTGGTGCTGAGGGGAATCCTGCAAAGCCCCCCCTGTGTGGGGAGGGCAGGGTACGTTAGTTGGTTATGGCTTGTTTAATTTCCCTAGCATTGGCAGTGTGTCATCCATGTAATGCTTCAAAACTATCAGAAAACATCCTGGATCAAGAGAAATTTGAAAGAAGAAACTGCAAATTAGTGTAGTAAAGAAAAAAATGTGTGCAGTTGCTGGAGAAATTTGCCAACATTTGTATTTATCTCTGCAGGCAAGATTTTATTGACAGCAGTGCCAGCCCTAGTAATTTTCAGGCGCTTTGACTTGTATCTTCCCGTACAGAAAATCCTGTGGGTATCCTTGGATCTCTCCTTGTGAAATAAGGTGTGGTGCTTACACGAGTAAGAGATGTTGCTGTCCCCGGGAATCTGTCTCCATGTCCTCTCCTCCTCCAGTCCTGGCGGTGGCACGGTGGTGTGGTGGTGGTATAGTTCTGCTGTCGTTAGCTGCTCCTCTGTCCCGTCACCCTGAGCCTGCCGATCCTCCGGTTCCAGTGAGAGCTAAGTGTCTGCTTTTCATTTGCAAGTTGACGAACTCATTCTATAAATGTATCATTCTATGTAACTTTGTCAGTTTTCCGAGATCCCATCTCCTACCTTCTGTGAAACTGCTGCTGCTCAGTACTGCATCCTTCAAAGAATACCTGCGGGTATCTATCCTTCCCCCCCCGGCCCGACCTTACCGTTGCTTCATACGCCCCATTTGGTAGAAAGAACAGAAGTGTCTACAACGGGGTCCCAAGAAACTCCGGTCATCAACCCGGTACCAAGAGCTCCTCTCCGGCTGGATGTCGCGGGCGGGTCTGCAGCCTCCGGTACCAGCAACCCTCTGGCACCGGCGCTGGGCGCGCTGCCCTGGCATGTAAGCGCTGCCAGAGGGAAGCAGCTCCGCGGAGTCGTCCGTCCCTGCTCCCCTCGCTCCCAGCCCCGCCAACATCGCGGGCTGCTCTCCCGAGCCTGGGCGCTGGCGAGGAAAGAGGGCCGCGGCGGGCGGGCGGAAGGACCCCGCGGCGCCCCGAGCCCCCTGCCCGAGCGGCGCTGCGCCTTTAAAACGTCCGCCATGACGCGGGCGGTGGTTGGTGCGGGCCGCGTGTGGCGGCAGCGTCACGCGGGCCGGGAGCCAGGCGGGGCTGCTGCCCAGTGTCAAACTGAGCTGCCTCACAGCGCCCCGCTGCCGGCGGGGAGGGGGGCGGGAGCCGGGCTGCGCCGCTCCGGAGCAGCCTGTAGCAATGCTTTGCTTTAGTTGCTCGTAGGTAGGTTTTTCTGTCTTGCTTTCCTCCCCACCCCCCNGGTGCAGTGCCTGGCGAGCGGTTTCGGAGATGCTTGTAAAATGGTGAACGCGTGTCACACAGTCCCGGCGGAGCCGTCTCCTCGCAAACCGCTTGGGAAGGGGAGCCCTGGGAGCCCCCAAACGCCCGGGAGGCTGACGCGGGGCCGAGGGCTCCAAGGGAAGGTGCCCTGCCCCGAGCCCAGAGTGGCTGCTGGGTCCTGCGCGGCCGGGCGAGGGGACCCTCCGCAGATAGGCTGGTGCAGTTGTCGTTTTGCAGTCACCTGAGGTGAACCAAGAAGTGATTTGAGAGAATATATTGAGTTACTGGATCAGCGGTGCAGGCAAAAGCATCTTTCCAATTAGTTTGTTAATGTTTTCTTGGTACTTTATATGCATCTAGCTGTATAATAAATAATTTATTTTTTTTAACAGCAGCATTAATTGCTATCCTATATTTTTGCAAAGTTTTGGCTGAAGAGCATGATTTCCCTATTTTGTACTTCCCAGAGCTCTGTGACATTTCACTGGCATCCATTAATGCTACAGCAAGAACATCCTCAGTCTGTGGTCAGTTCTTTGGTGCTTTCTGAAACAGAAATGGCTTACTCGAGAACGGAAAGAAAATGCTTGGGTTATTTCTTCATGTTCTGTGGAGTGGTGGAAAAGCTGTGTGGTGAAAGTGCTCCAGCTCACTGTGAGGAGGGAAACAAACTGGATTTTCTCCTTCATCCTTCAGTGCTCCCTTCCTTTTCAGAGTTTAGTATACCATACCTATAGAAGAAGCTGTGCTAGTGCAGGAAGGATGGTCGTATGGTTAAGATACTGATTTAGGCCTCAGGAGTTCAGCACGCGATTAGTAACTCTGCTTACCAGCTTTATGTGTGAGATGGGTATAAGTCATTTTGTGCCTATCTATTTCCCAGATTCCCTATTTGTAAAACAAGGTTATGGATTTCAAAACCTCACTCAGGATGTGATCATACGTCTGTTTGGATGCTCTGTGTAGCAAGATGACTGAAGGCATAATGAGCTCTCTTGATATCTAGCTATATATTGCAGGTCACCCTGTCTGTGTTTGAATATATAGTTTGGTCAACATTAGTTTCAAAAAGGATCGAATGTAACATTACCTTCCTCAATCTTTAAGCTTGAAATATTTCTTCTGTTTGAAGCACAGGTCAGCTTTTCCTAGTTCATTACCTATTACCAGCTTTGCCAGGCTTCTGAGGAAGGTAATCTTTTACAAAGCCTTTGCTCTCAAGTGGAAACATGGTTGTGTCACTGCAGAATGCTCGTTTCTGTTACGTTCTGTTGCTCTTTTCATACTACCAATAATTAAACATGGCTTTCTTTCCCCCCTACTGATCAGTTGCTGAAGTAAAAGAAACCTCTATCCTCCCCATGCTAACTGTTGACATGGAAAACAAGGAAAATGGCTCTTTGGATGTCAAAAAGTAAGTGAATCCGCTTAGTGTTCAGTTTATGTAAGCAACATATGAATTTTGATTGTAGTTTTCCTTTGACTTGGTGTGGTGTGCAGTGGTGTGACTTCCATCTTTGCTCATTTCAAACCTTCTTTGTTCTCAATTACTTCAAAATAGAAGAGTTTCAGCACTGAATTTATTAAGAGTGATGTGTGGGAGGATTGCACAGTAATGGAGAGATGTAGAAGCTATTATCTTAAGTTAGAGGTATACCTTTGTCCATTGATTTCTCCTCTTAATCAAAGACTAAAGCAGGTGGTAGCACTGTAACCGATACTCTACCTCTGCTCACCTGTCTCAAGTGGCTTTTGCTGAACCGGTGCCTGCTGGAGAGAAGTGTGCTATATGGAACTCTCCTCACTGTCTCGTGCAAAGAGACATATTTGCCCTTCTTTGCTGACTGCCCATCTAGAACTGAGAAGTAGTAACAGCAGCATATGACTTCTGTGTCAGTTCTCTTCTGGAACAGATTTTTTTAAGCTGTTTGCTGGACAAGCTCTAAACTGCTGGGTTTTTATTTCAGACCTAGAGTGGGAATAAGAAGGAGACATGGTGTGCACTGCTCTACAGTTTTCATTAGTGTGGTAGACTGCAGGCTAAGGGCTAGGAACAACTGTTTTGGAGGCATTTCTGTATCTGAAAAGGTCAGCAATTCTTAGATTAAGACTAGCAATTCTGAATGAAGTTATGATCTGTGAAGTGGAGTTCTGTGTGGAAGAATTTGGCCTTGTTGCTTTAGGGTTATAGAAGCTGTGCTGAGATAGATATAAACATATGTAAATATATTTTTAAAAAAACAACCACAAAGAAAGTTACTAGAGAGAGTTCTTAGTCTATTTACTCAAACTGCAACACTTCTGCAAAGGTGCACCTCATTCTTCTTCAGATTTCTTTTCCATAACCCTTCCAAGAAAACTTGGCAATGATTAGGCTTCCAGGCACTACAGCAATATCAATAATAATAATAATGGTAACTTCAGAATACTGATAAAACACTTAATTGTGACACAGCATCCAAAGACCTGATGGTAGCCATTAAAATCAGCATGCTCCCTCTTCACTTGAAACATTTGTTACACCACAGCACCATAAAATGCATTGTCCTATTTCGTGACCATGATTATATTGTGTATGTTCCCCAGAAGCCACCTTCTGCTGACAGTCTTGCTTCTACAATGAGGGCTCTGTGGTGGGAGAAGAAGGGAGGCAGTCAAAGCAAGGACAGCTTACACTTTTATCATTTCCCCCTGATGCTTAAGTGATAAAGGCTCAACTGCTACTTGTGAAGGTGGCTTTTTAGAACTGATGGGAAGCTGTCGTTTCTAAATGAATGTGTATACAGTAGGTATGTGCACATAACTACAAAGGAAGTATTTGACACTTTCTTTAAGTTGTTATAAATAGCTTGGATAAAATCTGTTTGTTCACAGCTGTATCCTTTCAGGCCTTGCTGCTTCTGCCACATGATGGCAATAAAGGCACAGGGACAGTGGTGAAAAGCAGGCAAGGCTAATCTTTATTCATTATCAGTGCATCTAGTATCTTGTCAGAAGTTCTAAATTGCCAGTCCTCTTAAGGTTTTACAGCACTCAGGATGCCTGGCGTAAACAGTTAAGCCGTGGCTGTTATATATTCTCTTTACTTGTCTAAAGATTGGAGCTATGTGCAACAGCAGGGCAAGGAGGAAACTGTTAAAAGTCTGGAAGCCAAATGAGCATCTGTGTGGGTAGATGGGTTAAAATGCAGCCATCCTCCAGCAGTCTGCCATGTGCCTTTGAATCTTCTGCAGCTATAGCTGTGGAAATTGGCTCCACTTGAGGTCCAGAATGATGCTATTCCTTGAGGCAGGAACTTGCATTATTTCCTGTGATTTGTTAATGACTAAGGTAGAGCCCCTGAAGTCATTGTAGTTGAGCCTCTGGTGGAGCTGGACCAAGCTGTAGTTCCCTAGTGGTATAATAAGGGCTACATGAAGAACTAATGCACCTGGGCTAAAATAGCAAATTATGGGAAGGAGGGTTTGGGGCATAGTTAGCTTGAAATTAAAGTGTTTTGGGAAGTAAGCAAAATACAGTTAGGAGGTACTTTTACAGATTGAATCTTTTATTTGCTATTTAGGAAGAATTAAATATCTTTCAGAATTTATTATGTTTTTGTTTTTAAATACTGAATTGTTGAGGTTTTGCTTGTTTATTTTTAATTCTTAGTAGAAGATGAGTCATTGAAAGTGATTGTCTTAAGGAAAAACGCATAGATTGAAATACAATTTTTCAACTGCTGCTTTTATAGATATGCATAGATTTTGTTTGGTGCTTCTCACATTTTACTTCCTAAGCCTCAGACTGTGCATTAACCCAAAAATCTTAACTGGAATGTATTCTTTGATTTAAAACAAAAAAGCATCCCTGATAAAGCTATATAGTCTCACTTTCAATTTTGCTGAGTGTTGCCTTTCTGTGTAATGACAATCACTGGAGCAATTCATTAAGTCATTACTTGATGAGCAAAGCTAAGAAACTCAGACCCTTTGCTCATTGCTCTGAGAGATGTGTATATTCTGTGTGACAGGTGCTAACGAAACTGCTTTTAGAAGACCCAAGTGCACTGTACAGTGTGATATTGAGGTTGCACTGTGGGTCCCTTGGGCCAAAATTTTGTTGCCACATTGATAAGTATATTCCAAGAGTTAGGGAAGAAGCAAAAATCATTGTGGTCACAAGTCCTACTTCCCAGGACTCAAGTAGTTGTAGAGATTGGAATCTTGTGGAAAGAGTGGTGTGAGGCACTATATATGGTTCTGTCCACTTCTTAGCGTGGCTGGTTGGAAGAATGATTGGCCCTTGGTTCTCCAGTTATTTTGCTGAAAGACTTAAAAGTCTAGGCAAGACAGAGGTGGTGACAGTTGGAAAAGAAAAATACAAAGGACAAAACAAAAAGCTTGGGAGAATATAAAATGTGTTTGTTTTCCAGCTAGTGCTGTTGAAAGTCTAAGTCCTGCCTCTAGGCTTCAGGATCTGAAATGGAGAGGATTCTGACATATGCTCTGATCTGTTCATTTTTGATATTTCTTCATTAGCTTTACAGTTAAGCATGTAGAACAGTGGAGTATGTCTGGCATGAACTTCAACTTCTAGTTTGAGAAACATGTTAAAGAACTCCTTTCTTTTGGTGTCTTGCTCTTCATCCTCCAAAATTGCTGTAGGAGAGGCAATAAAGTTCATTGTGTGTCTTTTTTACCAAGAGTTTTCAGACACAAAGTTTATCTGAGACAGGATGATGGCAAGCTGAGGATAAGAAATGAAGGGTAAGGATAGTAATATGAATGCCTGATTGTTTTGGCTACTGTGGAAAACAATTGCTTGAGGCCAGTCACAGAAAGAATTAATTCTGGTAGTGTTTAACAGATGTTTTATCATTGTAAAAGTCCCTAGATTTGTTCAAAAACAATTTTTGGAATTTTTTAATGTTGAACAATTAGTAGAGTCATTGATGCTTTTTTTTTTTGGTGTGGTTTTTTTTTTGTTTGTTTGTTTTACAAGGTAAAGATAGTTTCCAGTACTTTCTACTCGTGTTGCAAGGACACTCAGTCTCACCTGGGAAAAGAATAATAACCATACTGCATTCAATTCTTTCTAAGTATGTGGTAGCTGAAAACAGCCTGCAGTCTTGAAAGACAGGGATTTGGTACCTCAGTCTTTGTTCTCCAGCTGCAAAGGCAGCACACTTGTGGGAATAGTTACTGACTGATTACCTTTGGCTGATGTGAAGATTCATACACTTTCTTCTTTTTTGAAGGGAGAGGTATCCCTGTTGTCTCCAGCATCAGGTCCTTCAAATGGAAGAGGAGTAAATGTTCTGTACTGAGGAGCAGGGAGGTGTGTCAAAAGATAACTTTTTCTCAAGGAACAGGGAAGGAGGGGATGTGTATGGTGTTTGCACAAAGAAGCAGCAGATGCTCTGCCCACATTTAGTGATTACTTGTCTGGGTTTGCACTTTGCAGTTCAGTAGAGAACGGGAGACCTCCAGATCCTGCTGACTGGGCTGTTATCGATGTTGTGAATTATTTCAGAACAGCTGGATTTGAAGAACAAGCCAATGCTTTTCAAGAACAGGTAAATCTGTTAGGAACACCTTTTGACTGCCATCAGTTTCTCACATTGCACATTTTTGCCGTGGACCTGATCATGTACTGTAAAGTGGGTGTGAAAATCCCGCAGTATTGGGGGTTCTGGGGAGATTTGAGTCTGTTATTGGGAGGAAATTCATAGGACTATGATCTTTGAGAAATAATATTGTTCCACAA
Organism: Galbula dea; assembly: GCA_013399015.1. Taxonomy (NCBI): domain Eukaryota; kingdom Metazoa; phylum Chordata; class Aves; order Piciformes; family Galbulidae; genus Galbula; species Galbula dea. The sequence continues at coordinate 261,822 of VWZX01011112.1, forward strand.
GGTGTGGATAATGGGTTGGAGTTTGTTTAAAATAGTCATCTGAAAGGTGAGGAATGTAAACACATTTTCAGGCTTGAACTCAGTCTCCCTATACAATCCATTCAGCTTCAATATCTTGTTATTTAAAATGTGAATAGTAGATCCCTTCTTCCTTGGTGTATTGTGTAAATACACCCATTATAAAATCCAGGGCTCCTAAGAGGGAAGTTACTTTTGAAGACCTGGGGTGAAAAAGGGGCTGCTTTGTTGCATTGAACTTGGCAGTGCAAGTGAGTAGGGAAAAGACAAGTTGGCAATGAAGGGGAATAATCTTTATAGGCACAGGAGCGCATGTTTGTAGGACTCTCTCAGAGAAAGAGGTTGGGTTTTCATTTCTGGGCCTTCTATCTGCTGGTGCTGTTGGATGACTTCTTTTGGTAGATTTCATCCGCAGAGAGCTAGCAGTCATGTGGCCCCTTGTGACTTGCCTGTCAACACACTGGAAAGTGTATTGGTGGGGCAGGATAGGGAGGTTGTCTTACTTGTCCTACAGCCCTCCTATTCCATAGAGAAGGAATCTGCATCTCCAGATCATCAGTTCAGCACCTTCCCTGATAAGGCCAGATATCTGCATGTGACTACAAGGAAATTAGTTACCAGCACTTGATTTAATTATCAAAATAGATGGTTTGACCTTCCAAGACACTGAGTTATTGGCAGCTTTTTGTTATTTCACATTAGCTTTCATCTAATGGGAAATAACGTTGCTGTTGGTCAGGTTCATCTTGCTGAGCTTCAGCACCTGGACAGTGAAATCCCATCTGACCATAACTGATGAGTATAACAGAGTCTAAATGTAGCTCTTTGTTCTTGGGGTTGAAAAGCCTGATGTTGGGTAATTCTCTGGCAGGGTGCAGAGAAAGGCTCTTTCTGCAGCTGCTACTAATTTTTTCATAATTTGAAAGCAGATAAAGAGGCAATAAAAATTGTGTCCATTCCTTAATACCAGCATCCATGTCTGCTCAACAGCCCTGCAAATGTGGGTTAAAAAAAAACTACACAAGCAAAGTAATTGCAGCCTCTGGGTTTTTTCCATATACTGACAGATACTTCTGACTTTCATCAAACATCTTAACCTCTCTGCACCTCAGCTGGCTTGTCAGTAATACTGCTGATCTTGCAGCAGCAAGGTGAGGCTAACTCGTAAGTTTTGGCAAAGCAATTTGCAACAGCCTGATGAAAAGCAACACAGAAGTAGAGTATAAAGATATTATTAATATCCTGCAGTGAGGGCAAGTGGCTTCAGAAGGACAGCTTCTTAGCAATGTGTTGCCAGGGCTCTGCTAGGATAGCCATGGGCAGAAAGGTGGCTGTGATTCTGCAGCCAACTTCACTTTAGGCCAAAGCTGTGCAGAGGGAGGCTTACCGCTGCCATGAGGATGCGGCCAGGAGATGTGGGACAGACACTCACAGCAGAAGTCATTGCCACTTCCTTCCCCCTCCATTCCCTTAGCAGCACAAGGAGCAGCAAGAGGCTTGTTCTCCAGGCCAGCTCTGGCAGCCCATTCCCTGTCTGTACCAGGAACAACCCTGTTGCTAACCTCTTATCAGTAGTGGTGTTCTGTTTCCTCTACACTGTTAACTAGCCACTAACTTTAACTCTATATACTTATGGTATTTGTAATGGGGCTCTCCCAGGCCTTGTTGTATGTATGCTCCCAGGTATGGCAGTGCAGCCAGGTTTACTCTGAACCTTTAACCATCCTCTGTCTATAGAGACACCAGGAATGCAGTTGAAGCTCTGGGCATCTGTGGTTTTCTCTACCACTTGTACTGCTGTTGCCTGGGCCTCAGAAACCTGTCTGAATTTGATATGCTGCTGGCCTGAATGTGTACTGGAAAGGGGAAAGAGGTTGTAAATGGTAGTGTGTTCTGTTTCACATACAACACTGGGAAATTGTTTTCCACTTAACTGCTTCTGTAGGGGTAGCACAATGGTTTCCTTCCAAAACATCCATAGCCTAGAATGTAACCATGAGATCTTTTACTACATTCAGCTTTTACACAACAGAAACTGAGTTCACCGTTTGTTTTGATGAATCTGAATGCATCTGGACTCACCCAAAGCAAGTGACTCAAAAGAATTTTTAAGACCTGATTTTTTTCTTACAATATTTTAAGGAAGAAGAGAAGGCATTTTAAGGACTGCAGAATGTTTTATTTTAAAACTGTATTTTAAGTGCTGGCATGAAGTGACAATTGTATGACGATTATTATGGAGTTCCACATATGTCAGCAAGTCAAAAGAGTTCACTGATGAAAACAGATTCAACTGAAACATGTTGCCTAATAACAAAAAAAGTTAACATCAGCAAGAAAATCGGTCAAGCCAAGGAGTTGGGAGGACAGGATAACTAAAGGGAGAGGCAGAATAGATGCAGGATGAGTGTGTGAATACCTTCAAGAACTTCTGCTTGCCAGTACATGGCTGAGCTTTCTCTACGAGCCCTGGGACCACAGGGGGGCTGTGGTCACTCAAAGACTGAAGCTGTTTGCCATGTCTTGAGATGTTCTAATGCTATGTGTGACCTATACTACTGCCCATGGGGCTTCTTAATCAAGTATTGCGATAGCCAGATAAGCCCAAGTAACCCAATGGTAGTTTGCTGGCCTCACTGCAGTGCTTTGCCAAAAGGGAAACAGGGGTTTGATGCTAACTTGTGTCCACTGCTGCTTTCTGGCAGAGCCAAGACATGGAGGAGTGTGTGAGCATGCTGGCTGCCATGCTTTCATGTTAACTGTACTGTAAAACCTTGAAGTTCTCAGTCACTTGGAGAAAGAGCAGAAAGAGTGCTGGGAGGACTTGAGGCTTAACTGGGCCTCTGGTTGATTCCTGAAGACAATGCGCTATTGCTGCTGAGGTCATGCTGGAACAGTGAAGAGTTACTATTTGCTCTAGTTGTGCAGAGAGGAACCTCTGCAGATAATGTGGAAAAGGCATACTGAGAGCTGGCACTGAAGTTGTGTCCTGGAAAAAATCCAGAAAGTAGAGAAGTAGCAGAGAAGAAATTTGGAAGTCACCAAAGCATACAAAGACTTACCTGGTGTCAAAACCCAGAATGACTATGAAAAACCTACAGAAGCAGGCTTAATTGGAATACTAGAAAGAAGTGGAAGAAGTAAGGCTTACAATAGACACAAAGATATAAAACTCTTGCATTGTGAAAACGTAATCCCTCATTTCTACCCAGATACATTTAGAGAATCAGTTTTCTGTTCAGTGAAAGCCGTAGTAATTACCAGCATTTCTAGAATCAACAGGGAGCCCTGTGGAAGAAGAAAAAGCATAGATGCTTTTTTCCTGTTCTTGGAGTTTCTCCTATTCTAGGTACTAGATTTACTGCATTTGGATCCTACCAAGCTGGAGGCTGTTCTCCCTCCATAGCATCATTTAACAGTAGCAGAAAAGGCAACTTTAGATCTGTCATAACAATGAGCAAAAATACTCACTGATGTCAAAATTCTCACAGAAAGAATTGTGATGAATGGAAAGAGAGAGGATAAAAACTGGTTTTAACTATTAACATTCTCAACAGTAATTGGGAAGAGGCATCTGCTATAGTTGGGTAAAAAGTCACCAGAACCTTTTTCTTTTGGAAATACTGTTCCATTGTGCTCCTCTGAGGGATTAGCAGTCATATCTCTTGGGGAGATTTTAAAGAAATTCTGCTTTCCACTGATAATTGACAATGTGATGGTTTGTCCATATATTTTGTATTTATAAACTTTATCAAATCATAAGAGAGATTAATCTGGACAAATGAATGCTGAACTCTGATATAAGTCATCTTCTGTTTATGTGGAGTTGTAATCAAGAATGGGATCTCTGACATTTCTAATACAACATTTAGTGTTTCTAAGGAAGATGCTGCAGTGGGATAAATTGATGTATGATGTTTATAATATTTACAAAAATACAAAATTTTGAAAGTATATTATCATGGACAACAATAATAAATGCAAGCATTTGAACTGGTTGTTGGCTGTTGTTTTTATTAAAAGTAAAGAAGAATGCAACAGCATAGTGAAGTCTAGTGCAGGAGAATGCAACAAGGCTATATACTCCTTTGGGCTATGATGACTCTGGGAGGTTTGATTGTCTTGTGAGATACCAGTCAGTGCACTGTTGTGTAGCTGTAGCTCCTGTTTCCCAAGCAGTATAGAAAACTGTAGGAATGTATAAATAAAATGATCATCCCATGTCTAAAACATAGATGGGGAGTTGAGAGATGTGGATTCTTTCCCTTCCACTTTGACCTTTGAAAAATCATTTACAGGTAGTTTTCAAACATACAACAAAGTGGTTTTGAGGTGGAAAAAAAGCCCCAAAGCCTCCAGGATTTCTAATCTAAATAACTTAGAGAGCCAAGGTTTGAGAGAAAAAAAAAAATCAAGCCAACCATATCTGTGATTTAGATGTGGGAATTTTAAGCAGGAATAAATAGGGATTGTTGAGACCTAAGCTTGGAAGTTGCTGCTTTTAACCTTTTTTGTTTTAAATGGAGGAAGAGAAGTCTCCTAAGTGGTTTGCTCCACAGTTAGGCCTATCTAAAATTTCTGACTGCAGGAGTGTTGGATTTTGGTTCCCTCCCCACCCCATGCCCTAAGCATGCATGGGAAGCTTGACCTTTCAAAGAAGGCACCTGAAGTTATTAGCAGATACTGACTAGTGCAAACTTGCATATTGCTCTCAATGGCAGTTCTGAAATGCACTTCATAAGCCTTCTCCTTAAGAGTATCCTTCCCTTAATGGCTGATAATTAGGCAATCTGCACATGTGCCTATTAATTTGAAACAGATTTACAAGGAGGGAGTTTTGAAATTGGGCTCATTGAGTTGTGCTTGACTAAATAGTATTTATGCCTTAGTCAGCACAGGTGAGCACTTGTAAAGCAGAGAGCAGAATTTAGCAGACATAAACATAGTTTCAGGAAAATAAAGGCTACTATTTCTTTTCTCCTTGATCCTCTGTATTAGTCTTCCATTTGTTGCATGACTGTTCTCATCTGTTAGATTTATACAGTTGTCTTTATCAACTCTTTAATTCTTCTTATAGGAAATTGATGGCAAATCATTACTGTTGATGACAAGAAATGATGTACTGACTGGACTTTCATTAAAACTTGGGCCTGCGCTGAAAATCTATGAATATCACGTAAAACCTCTACAGACACAACATCTAAAGAACAACTCTTTATAGCAAATTGTGTAATTGGGGTCATGTTGTGCCTCAAACAATAAGTAAGCAATTTGGTTTCATGTGATGGAACTTTGTAAAGAGAGAATATATATATTAAGAATTTAAACCAAATTACAATATATATCCTATTGGATAGAGTTGGCGATACACTGCATACTGAGTCTGAACTGAGTGAGGTAGTGTGTGTTTTTTAGATAGTACATAATGATTTTCTCTTTTAGGAAGTATCAATGACCATGTTGAGGTAGCTACGTCACTGTATCCAGAACAAAAGGGAGGTATGTCGTTCTCATTTTTGAGTGGTACATGTTCTAGATTCCATGAATTAAAATACCAACCACACCTCTTCTGCCTCAAAGTTTACATGTGTGTTTGGGAGAGAGAAACCAATTAAAGTAGGTCTTGGTTTACACTGAAGACCTACTAAAATTATTACTACTTAACAGTTTTACGATGGGACTCATATTTGCCAACTCACCCTTTTTTGCAGAGGGTCCTATTTTGACCTTATTAAGGTTTACTCGTGGTATGCTGCAATGTTTAAAGCTGTACATACAACTAACAAAACCCCTTCGATAGCAGAAGGTGTTGCTGACAGGTGAAACTGGGTTGTGTAGTTTTTGCTGTCCTTTAAACTTTCAGCTTGTTTTCACCTGTTTTTAATAGTAGCTCTATGTAAAGTATAGTTGTTTTTTTAAAAGTTTGTGTTGCTTTGCAAAAACAAAAAATAGCTTCATTTTATTCCCTTTTTAATTTATGATAACTTGTTTTCTAAAATTATGCAGACATTTGTAAAAATAGTAAATTCTGCACATTTTTAATAATTGTCTGTCATTGGTGTTGTAATGGTTGATTTTATTTTTTTAATGCTTAACAGTTTGAATACTTGTTTTAAACACTGAAAGAAGCTGTCTCGTCACCATACATCTCTGTTAAAAGAGAGTCTTGTTCAATCTGTTTGTACCAGTTCCCTATTTGATAGGTTGCTTGCTATATCCCAATAAAGCATTACTTATGTTTAGATTAACTTTACTTTATGGATCTTTTACTTTCTCTGTTTCTTTTTGTTATATTCGAGCTCCTGTTTTTCTACATTTTCCCATTAAAAAGGTACCAAACCCAGTGTAATATTCTATGTTCTTGTGATTACTTTTAACACCACCTACCCAGATATTTAAGAACTTCATTATTTTTGCTTTTTCTTGTATAGTGTTTCATACTGCTGAAGGAGAAGCCCTGGTCACAGTTCACCAGTAACATCTGTGCTTCTCTTATGCCTTTCTAGAGCTGTCAGTGGTGCAGAGGTGCTGGCCCCAGTACAGCAGGGTATTTTACCCCAGAACACCTGGGAGATAGCCCACAGATGGTGCTAAGCACGGTCAGGGCTCACCGTTTTCTCTGGCCCACAGAGCTTTATGATGACCTCTGAAACGGTGATGTGAGGGATTGCATCAGTGAGGCCGAGCAAAGAAACCAGGAAGCAGGAAATAAGCAGGAGAGTGTGTCGAAAGTGGAAGTGATGTGGGAGGAAACCGTGAGAGGGTGCAGCTGAGAATGGAGAAGGTAAGAAACCGGTGCTTTCTGCCAACTGGGAGTAGAATTCCAGGGACGGAAGAGGAAGCTCCTGTAATCTCCTGCCTGGGTGGTGGCCCAGACTTCACTTCTGACTTTGCCAAGTGGGAGGTGGCTGCTGATGCTACAGTGCTAGAAAAGTTGCTTATGGTTTCTAGTGTTGAGATTTGAGAAGGGATAAAGCCATGTTAATAGCTATGCTGTGAGTAAAGTTCCCAGTATACGGTATAATATATGAAGTATATATGGCAGCATGCTTTCTTGTTTACTTTCTAACCTTTTACACATGATAGAAGACAGGGATTTATTCACCATTTCTCCTTCTGTCCCTTGTACTGTGCTCACTGTAGGTATTGGTTTGTTAGCGGCAGGTTTGTAAGTCACAGTCTGAATTCTGCTTGTGATTTTATTTATGGTTTGGTAATGTCCAGAGACATTACAGGGAGTAGAGGTCTTCTGGAAGAGTAGCTTCAACCAGAAAACATTGTCCATCCCTTGGAGTTTTCAGGCAGTCTGTATCAGGCTAATTATAGGGTGCAATTGAAAAATTATACATCAAACTCCTAAATATTTTAATGTAGAATTAGGTATGTTTATGAGAAGGATTATGTGAAGCAGCTGCGTGGTGCAGTCTGGAGATTTTCTACAGCCCTGTAGAATTATTGTTGGAGAAGAATACATAGTGCTATGTTATTGTGAAGGATGAATTGCATATTCTCTTTTTCTCCATTTGTATGTTTGGTGTGGGACTGACACATTTTGTCGATCTGTGGATGACACAGAATTAAAACATGTTTATTCCATGAGGGAGTAGAAATCTCCACTGTAAGAGCTGCGAGACCTTATGTGATGATTACTGAGCACTGTTCTTTCTTTTAATATATTTTAATGTGCAAGTGAATTGCATTCAGAAACATCCAGATTGCATTCCCCTTTTGATGAGCATTGCTAACTGGTTCATACAAGTAGAAGCCTAACAGAAAGCTCACTGCAAGTGTGAAAAGGAATTTGGAGGATGTTGTGCAGAATTGTAACAGGGTTTTTTACTGCCTCTGATCTTTATTGTGGTTTCCTGCTCTTCTCTGAGCTTTCTAGTCATGGTGCTCTCTTTGTGCAGGTGACCGTTCTGGTTTTGTGTGCTACATTCTCATTGCTGTTTCTGGGAGAACAAAAAAAATCTTTCTCAAAGAGACTGGAGGGTTTGAAAGAGGAATTCAAAGCCAGATTATTTTTAGCTACCGTTCCTCTTGCAGAAAACAGCTGCTGTTGAGATGAAGAAGTGCCTGATGGGCATTACTGGATATCATGTCAATACTGCAGTTCTAAGAGTTGCAGAGATATGCAAGAATCCAGTTTCTAACACATCCTTAATATGCCTGCAGCTAGGAGAGTCCCTCTTCCTTAAAAGCCCTCCCTCTGCTTTGGGTGGTGATTAAGGTGCCAGGAAGCCGATACTGGGTATGAAAGGGAGGATGGTCTTAGTGCTGCAGGTCTCCATGCTTTCATACTGAACCTGCAATTTAGAGAGTGGCTTCCTTCTCCTAGAGACACCTATTAGGAGCAAACCAGCAGTCAATTCCCTTGTGCTGCTACCGGTCAGCACAAGAATGGAGACATCTGCTTCAGCCATGGTCCTCCTCTTCCCAGTCCCTTCTCTTGCTGTTTTCATAGTACTACTAGTGCACACCTATCAGAATCTTTCCTAGCTCTTTTAAAATTATAGAATCATAGAATCACCTCGGTTGGAAGGGACCTCCAGAGGTCATCTAGTCCAACCCCCCTATAGTCAGCAGGGAGATCCCCAACTAAATCGGGTTGCTCAGAACTCTGCCCCACCTTACCTTGAATGCCTTCAGGGACGGGGCCTCAACCACCTCCCTGGGCAACTTTTTCCAGTGTTCCACTACCCTTTTTGGTGTGATGGCTATGAAATAGACATTGGTATTGTTCATCGGTTCTGATGCCCACTCTCTTCTCAAGCTGTAGATAACACAATGCATAGCATCTTTTCTTTGCATCCAAATATAGTGCCAAGTACCACACATAAAGCACATGTAAGGCAACTGGCAGCAAACTATGGAGGCTGTGGCTGTATCTGTCCACCAAGGTCACTTTCTCAACACAGAGAAAATTGTTCTGTCTGCTTGCTGATGTCTCTGATCCCTGTGTATTACTGTTCCTTTTAAAACAGTTTGCTCTAATGTGTATCTATTTGTAGAAAATTCTCTCCTCTTGTAATTATAGGACAAGATTTGGCAGCTGTAGTGAAGGGGGTAGCCACCCATGCATCACTCCTGGTTAGAAATGGCACATTCAAAATGTCATGTTACAATTATAGTTATTTGAAAAGCAGAGGGTCTTGCTGTCTGTGAGTCTACAAATGTATTTATTTTAAATGGCAATATTGTGTAAAATTTGAAGGCTGAATCTGAGGAGGACCAGAAAAAACATTATCTCACTTTGTCTCCATTCTGGTTCTTAACTTCCAAGTCAGAACAGGCATTCCTTCCCTTCCAGGAATGAGTTTTGACCCAAAAGCTGTGTGGGAAATTGACTGTAAATGTGGATGTAAACAGTGTAATTCACTGGCTCAGTAGCCAGCAGGATGAGTGGAGCAGCATAGAGAAGGGTCTGCTCTCACCTTCACTTCAGGGACAATTTACACAGGCAATGGATTGGCTCCTGCTTCATCTAACAGAACAAGAGGACTTGGTGCTTGGAGATATTAGCCACGAGAGCCCACCCATGTCCTGTTCCATCACACTGGGGGCTCTGTGTAACTTCACCTTTGTGTTACTCAGTTTTGACAGCAGCTTCACCTGGGGGAGGTGCAGAGGGCAGTGGCTGTCATTAGCCCACTGGCAACCTGTATGGGCAGTCTCCGTTGCAGTAATGGGCAGACTGATTTTAATGTACAGCTTTCATTCCTCTTGGGAAAGGCTGAGTTCTTTTTTTAATATGATAATGTGACAAGATCATTAAGTTCTTTTTGCTTAGCCCATATAATTAGGGAGTTTTTTGATTTAGTGGTGTTGCTTTGGATCCCAGATGAGTATTCAGCTTACTCCAAGAATAACGTTATCTGGTAGATGCTGCAAATTTGGAGAATGCAGCTGTAACCTCAAAAGCCTGGAAAGCCCAAGGGACGCACCATGGAGACTGTAAGTTGCCCTTGGTCTCTATGTGAGGGTTTTGTCGTGACTGAAGGCTGCTGGTGAGTACTGGAGACCAATGTTGTATTTGTATGCTGCACTCATAAGCACCTTTGTTAAAGGAACAGTCAGGAGTTCTAACTACTGATCATCAGGTGATCTGCAGATAAGGAAACAACAACTGTCTTGGCATTGGCAGGCATGTACTCATCTCAAGATGTTCTCCTCCCCTTTTCATGTAACTGCTATAGTGCAACTGCCTCTCTATAAACACTGTTCGTTACTTGCTGTGTTGAGACTGCTCCTGACTTTGTAGCAGCTAAATCATTTCAACAATGGGAGGGAAGGCTTGTCATTTGCACTGATCACTGATTTGTTGCTTTGTCTTGTTCTGGTGGACTGCAACAGGAGGAAGGAACTAAAGAGTAAGGAACTTGTAGTTGAGTTTGTTTCCCAGCTGATGGCCACACCATATAGAGAAATGTGGAAGTGGGTGTGTGCCTGGGTGCAGCACCTGTGTTTTGCAAGGATTCTCTTCTTCTCCTGCCTCCTTCTGTGTAAACACCACGTGCCAGTTTGCCAGGGCTTCACTTGGAAACATGTAATCTAGAAGATCTGGAAACACTGCAGCAGTATAAAGCCAGTAAAACTTGGGCTCTTGTCTTTTCCAGCCAGATGTAGACTGACTGTTAATGTGGGCACTGGCGCCTAATGCAACTCTTGAGAGCTGGCAGAAGCACCCCCCCGCCCCAGTACTCAGGCACTCTAGTTTCTGCCATTATGTTTGCCTCTGCACCAAAGGTTTCTCTACCCCCTTATTTTTCCAGTTTTGGCTGCCTCCGACTGTTTGGGTTTGGGTTTTGTTTTCAGCTATGAAGTAGCCAGGGAGGAGAGATGCTTATCCTCACTGACTTTTTTTTAAAATTTTGTTCTTTGTTCTCTCCTTTCTTTTATATGTATGATATTTTTAACTATCACTGCATTTCTTCATCCTTCTCCCTCCGCCACACCTTCCCTGCTTATCTTAACAGTCTTTCTTGCTTCTGTGACCTTATGTTCTCATTCCGGGCTGGCTTCCCTCTGCACCTCAATCCATCAGGGCCTGGGTTACAAATGCCTGTCCCTGCAGACAAGCATTTACTAGCAGCAGTATCTGACCTGCTATGGTCAGCTAACAGGACTAAATGTTTGATTGCTTTTGCTTCTGCCCTGTTCTGTGAAGTACTCCTCCAGCTCTCACTGAGAGGCAGCAGTAGGGTACGTGCTCCCTTCCTGGTTCTCTGCACTGCTTGTGGTTTTGTGAGCCTGGCAGAGGTGAACTGCTGTCAATGTATGTAATTTGGGATGGATCTCGGAAGGAACATAGCAGGCTTCAACTCAATTCAGCTGAGAGTTTACAAATCTGTAATAAAACTGTAACAACTAATCCCATTGCTATAGATCAGTCACATATCCGCTGATCTAGTAAGTGCTGTTTATACATATATTTTTAAATATATGTAAGTATACATATGGGACCAGGTGGGTGTGCATGCGCTCAGGTATATGTGTGTGTCTTTCCTTTCTCAGGCTCGTATGAATGGTGATGTTCAGTCTCAGAAACAGAAAACAGTTTATGTCCTATTTGTAGCTGACTTATGTTTTGACGTTTTTGATGCTGTGACTGGAAACATTTAATAGGTTTCCTTTCTAGATACATCTGTGCGCTTTCCGGGAAGAAGATGGTTGGCTGTTGTATGTAGACAAATAGCAGGATTCTAACTTCAAAAGTATGTAAGTTGAGATTTCTAACAGGAAGAGGGGTTTTCTGGTGGTTTTGGGGTTTTTTTCATCATTTTCAGTCAGTTCGGTTCAATGTAGAATCAGGGTTCTGTACTCCTAATACAGGTAAGTTTTTTGGGTTTGGCTGTTTGGTTGGTTTGAATTAGGAAAAAAATAATAAAAGAAAACTTCAAAGAAGAAAAAACAGTAGCTGTAATAATAGTTAATAAAACCTGACAGGTTTAAATGTGTGTTGGAAAGCAGGTAGCCTGAATATATAGAGAATAATATAGCTAGTAAAAATAGATCACTTGTACTGGCCCTGACAGTGGCATATAGGCTAATGACTTTAGCTAGTGCATTTTCTCTGTGTGACTTTGGTTGTGCATTGAGCATGATCAGTTGAAGCACAGACACAGGAAAAATTTTTTCCCAGTTCAGGTGCCAGAGCACTGGCACAGACTGCCCAGAGAGGTTGTGGAGTTGCCTATGGAGATATTCAAAACTCATTTGGACGCTCTTCGGTGTGACTTGGTCTAGGGAATCCTGCTGTGTCAGGGGGGTTGGACTAGATGATCTTTCGAGGTCCCTTCCAACTCCTAACATTCTGTGATTCTTTAGAAGCAGTCTGCCCACATAAGTGACTCAGGTTTGCAATGCTGGATGGAGCTGTGCTGAGATACCTTTAAAGACTTGCTGAATGTCTGCATATCTGTGGAGTTTTATAGAAATCACATTGCATGAGTGTACATGTGTGCTCGCGGCCACAGGAAAGCCTGAAGAAATAATTACTTGCTGCTTTATGTCCTCATTCTGCCATGTAGGTTAGTCCACTACTGCCTTACAAGCCTACAAATGAAGCATAAATAGTAACAAAGGAAACCTTCCACCTAATGCAATAAATTTCTCATAAGGTAGAAGGGAAGTGGGTTGTGAAGATCTGCCTTGTTTAGAAGAAGGTAAATGTTGAAATGTTCATTAAGATCCTTTTTCATCTATTTTTCCATTTATTAGTAGTGAACTGTCATTTAGAACAAGACTGGTCACTTTTTTGAATTAAAATTGGCTGAAATAAAACACTTCTGTTACTTACAATGTTTGCATTTATATATAAGTATAAATGATTTACCATTTGTGATTTGGTAAGCAATCAAATACTCATTTGGTTTTTGTTGCTCTTTATTTGCCCTTAAAAGATAGATCAATAAATTACAAGCACCCAAAACTAGTAGAAATAGCAAGACAAGCCAAAAAGTACAATAGAACACAATCTAGCAAGGTAAGAAACCATGTCCCCAGCAGAAGCTAAAAGTGTTGTAAATAAAGCTTTCAGAATTGGTTAGTGACCAGCGAGCAGTATATCTGGGACAGCTTCACTCTGTGATGTCATTTGTCCTGTTTTTCAGCAGATATCTCAGGCTTGTGTCTTCCCTTCACATCTCTTATGTCCTGCTCACGAAGGCAAGTTCCTGTCTTGCAAAGCAACTCGAAAAGTCACACGGTGCAGTACATGTTCCTCATTTTCAGTGTCTATGAATTTAATGATTGTACCCAGAGGAATTCTTCAGGTCTGCCAAATTGAGAAGGCAACTGAATTGCAGTTTTCAGAAGTAACTTTGGGCACTTCCCGTTGGATTTGCCCTCTGTCACATGGACTCTGACACTTGGAGAACATGAGAACAGAGGTTAGAAGCTGTCAGAAGTTGAGTAGGATTTCTGTTGCAAATGTGGTAGCTGTAGTCTTCAAGATGAGGATTGTTTGGTATATAATTTTATCTTTATGTTCAAAGCTGTCATCTGGGATAACTAAAGTAAGAGATGCATTGCCTGGCTTTCTCCCTACCCCTTCCAAAAGTAAGAGTGTTACTTAGGTTGACTTCTGCCTGCTCAGAAGTCATGATGAGATTATTAGACTTAAGAAAACCTAATTAAAACTACAGAGATGGCCCAAAACCTCAAACACCTCAGTGATTAATATGGAAGTAATTATATATTAGCTCTACAGTCTGAGTAGCAGCAGCCATACAGTTAGAATATATGCAGTTAGTCAACAAGTGTAACTATTCGCACTGCAAAGGAGATAGGAGAAATATTTTTTTCCCCATTTTTATTTTTTCCCATTTCCTTCACAATAATAATCAGTGTCTGATTCCCAATTCAGTTACTGGGTCAGCTCTGTAGATCAGTGTGACATCAAGGGGTCATGACACATTACGTCAGTGAAACATCTGGATTCATGCCTGTATATTCATTTTACTGAAGCAATATTAATAAATAGAATATAAGGCGTTGTTGATTTTTACACATCAAAAACATGTTACAGACATCAAATTATTTCATTAAGAGGTCTGGGAATAGCTGGTTTAAAAATTAATTGACTATAATGTTTCCAGCTGGGATTTTCATAAGAGCATAGGGGTTTTCAATCTGCAAATCACACTGAGATTCAGGGACAGACTTGGATTTCTGAATTCCTGAGGGTCTTTTGGAAATCCCAACCTCAGGAGTTCACAGAAGGAAAAGTAGTCAACAATGGAAGAGGCCAATAAGGAGTATATATTGATAGGAAAGCCATGCTGTTAAGTTTCTCAGGAAGGTGTGACTGTAGCTAAGAGCTTTAGTTTCCCTGGGCAGCTGCCAGCCCAAACTGACTTTGCTTCTCATCTTTTAGCGCATGGACTTGTGCTTCTAGGAACTTCTTCCTGCCAAGTGTGCAAGCACAGGAGCCATAGGGAGTTTCCACTGGAATGAGAACCTGAGGAGGATGAGCACAAACACAGAGGTCATTTCTGAGTCAAGGATATGTCAGCACCATCACATCAGAAACAGTAGCTATTCACCTCATCATAAATTTATGCCCAGGCTCTTTCTTTCTCTTATGAACATCAGTGGCAGATGTTGCTGTTATCTCAAGTGAAAGTGGATCTATAATGCCCACCTGAAAGAGGGCAAGGGTAGGATAGGATAGCAGCAGAATCAGAAGACTTAGGGAGGGACACTAAAGGTTAAACAAAATATTATAGACCATTGATGCAAAGGGGAATAGCCCAGTTTCTCTCTGTCACATGAGGGTAACATAGCAGACTTTCAGCTAGACCTGGCTGTGAAGCTAGAGCAGCTGTGGAGAGAGGAGCATATATTTCTCATCCCCTACATCTCTCACCCTCTGCCTGATCCCAGGCTTATACCTTGTCTGCTGTTGGACCAGGACCAATCTGCTTTGGCTCTTAATGGCTACAGAGACATCCCTTCACTGCTCCCTTAGAGTGTTGCTCTTCCGTCATCTAGAGTTAGCCTACCACATAGCTAACCTGCTTATAACCTCACTGCAACAAGGATGCATCCTGACCTCCATGGTGCTGCCAGTGGAGCAGAAAGAAGAGGTGTAGTGGGATCTAGCTGTTCACATGACCTGGCTATGTAAAAAGATGCCATGACATGTTCTGCTTGGTTAAAACAGCACATGTTGACATAAATTATAACTAAAAGTCAAATTCAGTGGAGAAAACAGGAATGGTTTTTCAGAAGTAGTCTGTGCTACAGATCGCTTTGATCTCCAAAGCACTTTACTGTGCTCCTGTAGCTCTTATAAACAACAGATGGTAATTATTCTACTTTATAGTCAGTGTAAATCTCTTTTAGAGGTAAGGTGGAGCTTTCACTGGGACCGGGGAAGGAATTTGCTCCCTTTAACTCCATTTTATGAAGAACTGCTACTATGCATTAAGGCTGAGTATTTCTAAAGAGTCCGGGCAAGTTGTGTTTGGAGCATTTACTTACTTCTTTGTCATTGATCAAACCCAGATTCTTCATGTCTAAAACGTTATAAAAAACGTTGTTCAAGATGAGTTCTATGACCTGTACCTGAAACCGTGAAAATGAATGAGACGATAAATTAGGACACCTTTTCAGCCAAGAAAAGTCTTTTCACTCACTAAAGAAAAGCAATGCAACATTGTGCAGTTGATCAAATGCAATCTATTGAATGTCTAGACAATATTGTAGCACCCCTTTCAATTTCACTCATGTCCTACCAAGCACTGCGTGATATTCTCCCCCTTTGTATTCACAGGTAGGGGCCAGCATATGAACTTCTCAGAGTGTTCATATTTTTCCAGACCATCTAACTGTAACACCAAACAGTTCCCTGTCTTATTTAGAACTGCCAGAGGAAATAGTAGGCTTATTTTGGTCTTCTTAATGGTCCAGTTCATATTAATCATTAAGTAAACAGCAGGAGGAAAGATGATACCTGTGACACCTTGGAAAGGACGAACATCTGGATAGAGTTGACAGTTTTCTGGTAAGAGGGTGAGTATTCCCCACAGTCAGGTGCCCCAGCAAAGGCTTCAAGGATACATTCACGGATTTTGTTCCTAGAGGTAACACAGGTTCTTACAAAGCCATGTTTCAGCTGTCTCTATCCATAACATTTCACTGGTGTGTTTTATTATTTTCTCTGTCTTTTCTGACAAAACGTAAGGCATGGGATTTTATGAAAGAACAATGTCCTGTCACCTTCAACTTCTCCCCAGCTCTATAGTTCACAATAGGTATTTTGCTAAAAGTATTTAAAAAATTGTTAGTTTGTTCTCCTAAAGTGTTCTGTACTAAACACCGAATTGTCCATTTAAATACCGTCCATTAATGCACCCTCAGAGAGAGGAATACCCCCCCAGGGTGTGCCTGTCGCTCCTCCTAAGCAGTGCTTAGTGCCATCTCCGACAACTATGAGAGTGGCTGGTGCACAGCAACTGTAGGAATGGCCCTTACAGCTGCTGTGCTGTATAAAGGGACTTTGGAATGATAGATTAGGTAATAAATATTATTTGATTCGATGTATACCATATGCAATCAAAGTCAAAATCCTTGCATTCGCCATATGACCATTTGCAGAAAAGCTCTCCACATAAAATCCTGTCATTCCTTTCAGGAAGTGTGGTGTGTTCATTCTTATAGAAGCCTTCAAATCCAGACTGTGTTGTCTTCATAAGTTTCAGATCTTTAATGCCACCAAAAACAACCAGAGGACCTGTGATCCAAAAAATACGAGACAATATAAGCTCCTTTTCAGGCAGAGAGTGAAAAAAACCCGTGCAGGGACAGCTCCAGAGCCAAAGAATCATAGAATCATCATGTTTGGAAAGGACCTTCAAGATCATCAAGTCCACCATGAAGCAGTCTCTCCAGGACTCACTTGTGTGCTTCTGTTGCAAGCCTAGATACTTGTAAAAAAATGTTTTCTGCGAACTGATGTTAACAGAAGGGTAATAAAACAGAAGCTACTGAAATCAGAGTTCAATCTAGGAAATGGAGAATCTTGTCAAGTGACTTTCAGTCAGGGAGAGCTGATGACACCCTTTATCTCATCTCCTTGGAGCTGGGACGTGCATTGGGTTGGCTAGTTGCTGTAAAGGGAAATTAAATAGGCTACTGGTGCTGCAGAGTACAGGAGAGGTGTGGTAAACCTTTTGTTACAAGAGAGATGAACATAGAAATTCTCTGCACAAAGACTTGGAGCCTCAGTCCATCTTTGGCTTTACATATCCATCCTGTTGTGAGTTTTGCATCTGTAAGAACAGTTGGGTGAGAAGCCAATGCAAATCCCAGCAGTTCAGCTATTTAGCAGGAACTGGCAAGGGTACAGATGCCACCCACAGGTTGAAACTGACAGTGTTTTTACTCTTAGCCACTATTTATAAAATGTGCTGTTGTAAATCACTGCTGCATGGGTGAATTCTAAAGACAAAAGAGTTTTGACCTAAACTTTTTCTTCTGACAAACCTTTTGGATAGTGGCTAAACGATTTCAAGCAGTCAGTCACTCAGAGCACACCGAACAGATAACTGAAAATTTCGCTGACCAGAGCTGCCAATAAAAGATATTCAGAAAAGAGAAACTTTTTGGCATGCAGGCTTGTAGAGTGCCTGTGCAGATAGCCGGTGGCTGAAGCCCCAGCTGCAGTTTCTGTGCTGCTTTTGGTGCTCACGCTAGCTAGTTCAAAGTTAATCCTTGACTATGTCTGGCACATAATAATCCTGCCTTGGACTGGGAAAACTGACACACTTTGTATTGAAAGCATGTGTCTTTGCACAAATTTATGCTGGAAATACTTCCACTGTGATGGATATTTCTAAATGATGTGATTGTTCAGAGGCTTGATTTGTTTCCTCTACCACTGGAAATTAACCAAAGCTGGTTTTTATCTATTTACTCTCTTGTTTACATTAATTATTGGTTTTGAATGAGTCCCAGGAGGTGTATCTACAATTTTGGTTACATCCCTGTACTAAAGATTTGAAAAAAATCTAAAGAACAGGACTGTCCTTGGATAGGTTATTCTGGTGTTTGTTCAAATCTTGATGAATTCATTGCTTGGGTATAAGATTGTAAAACCACAGGTATTAATGTAGTGCAGATGCTATAAATGAACTTGGAGATACATTTTCCTTATATTCAAATACTTAGCCTTATCTGAAGGAGCTCCCTGCAGTGAATATTGTTGAAAGGCTGGCCGGTTGGCTGTGTAGCAATCAACCTGAAACTCTCACTGAGGAATATAATTCCTAGGCAGAATTGTAGAGGTGAACAGCCTGGCTTGCAGCAATGAAATTGCATCTTTCTTATAAATCAAACCAAGGCGTGTTGATAAGGTTTTGAAAATAACTCCAAACTGGGCAATCATCCTACAGCAGTGTGGTTTCATGCTACTTTTTCTGTAAGGTAATGATAATAGTGAGACTGCAAAATGTAGCATAATGTAAAAAGTACGCAGACCGTTCTCAGCTATATAGCAGTTCTGCTGGATGTGCTGTTGTAACCACAATATGTTTAGGATATCCATACAAATCTGAGCTACATTAGCTCTTCAGCTGTGTCTCAGAGGTTGAGAAATGCAAAATTAGACTAGAACTATTCTTTGTTTTAGACCTCTGAAGTGGTTCGGCTATGCTGTAAGCCCTGTAACACTATTAGCTATCTCTAAAGCCTTCTTCATCTGTCATCAGTGGAAATATTTACAAAGAAGTGGGGGAAGTTACAAATTCTTTTCTCACCATTTCGGCACTGCTCAGCTTCACAGAAGCGAATCCCATCAGGAACACTTATGAATGCATGGACATGGGGTTTGCCATTCTGCAATGTAGAGCAGACACGTAACTAAAAGTGCAGTAAATGCTATCTTAACTCAAAAACATGAACTAAGAGAGTGACAAATGGCTTCAGCATAAACAAACAATGTATTAGCATTTTAGATACCTCATGTAGACGTTGCCATGGTGCTTCTTGAATGTAGACTTTGACGTATGCCACTTGGCAGAATGTTGTCATGAAGTGTTTGCAGATATCTATAGCAAATTGTTCTATGGTTGGGATCTAAGACAGCAAACAGTATTATTAGAAAGAAGCAATTACCTCATATACAAAAGTAGATTGTTCTGATTATCATAAACATTTGGGAAGGATAAATGTTGTTTAAAATACAGATTTTTCTCATTTCTGGTTTTGCACACTGTGCCTAGTCATTTGATCAGCAAATCACAGCTACAGAGTCACATCAAAAAGCTACCATTCTGTGGTACAGCAAGCTGCAGAGAAATGGCTAGGGAAGCCTTATGCTTTGGGGATATAATGCTGAAATAATCATAATGATATCCTGATTAAACTTTACAGACTAAAGATGGGATTTCATTAGTGAGACAATTTACACTACAGATTGTCATTATGATAGATGCCATTAGGTGTGGTAAGAGCACAGTTAAAAGAATTAAGAGGAGTCTCATTCCTTGAGACCTTTTGTTCAAAAGTGCTATGTAGGAGCAATGCTTGTAAATTTTTAGAAAGGATGGATATTATATGACAAATCTACAGAAAGTACTCCTAGCAATGTGAGTAAAAAAGGCTTTGGAAAACTAAGGAGAAGTCCACAAGGATAAGCACTGGAGGATGAAAAATCCTCTCTCAAGTCAGTGAAGGCTGGCATTAGTGCCAACCAGATGTGCCAGTGGGGGGGAGAGATTATTTTGATGCATTTTGAAAACAAAAAGTTAGTAACAAACATTTTCAAATTAATTCATAAGAAATGGCAAGGCTAGTTGAAAAATGAAAAATACCCCATTTTTTTTGGCCAACACAAGGACAATATTCTTCATGGTGTCTGTAGGTATCACAAGGGAGTTGTTTCCTTCCAGGTACTCCTGAGCAGAAATCAGCCGGAGATGCGTGCACACTTCCACCTCTTTAACAAAGTGCTTCTTCCCTTCTCTATGAAGGCGAAGGAACTTAATTGTATTCTTGCCATATTCGCAGTTGAGGACTTCTATATCCTCGATCTGCAGAGAAAATACGTGACAGTTGTAAAGGAACTCAGTGAAAGCCTGAGTTATGCTCAGTCAATGAAACATAAACAATGTTTATGGCCTTTATTTCTGTGGTTACCTGTGATACTAAAAATATTTCCATTATAAATTGCAAAGTTCTGATGGGAATTAAAAACACTTTAGGAAGCTATTATTACATTAGTAACAGCTGTGATAGAATTTTAAAATCTTATGGAGACAAATCAAATAACATGAATTACAGTGAACTAGTCTCTCTAGTTTGTCGTCTTTCGATTAGTCCTGGCTCTGTAGGTCTTCGCTGAGTCTCCCTTCATCATCTCTTTCATAACACAGAGTGCCCCAGTACATTCAGTCACCACAGGTACAGCTGTGCAAAGGGCACCATGGCTGGTCCTGCTGGCAGGGCTGTCCCCCAGCAGGCACACCAGGACTTGCTACTCCAGGAAAGAGTGGAAGCGGTGAGTATCAAAGCAATTCTTCAGTGAGGGGCAGGAAGGTTGCTTTGTAAGCAGGCAGAAGTCCCAAACAGAAAATGGAAATACCTGTTGCATTCTTGATATGGCATGTGTTTTATTACCCACTCTATGCGGGTCACAGTTCCCAAGCGTGAGGAAAGACAGACTGAGCTGAGCTGGTTGAAAGCATTTCCTCACAACTGTTACAGCTTTGATCATAGAATCATGGAATCATAGAATCATAGAATGGCTAAGGTTGGAAGGGACCTTATAGATCATCTAGTTCCAGCCCCCTTGGCCATAGGCAGGGACACCACATGCACTAGACCAGGTCATCCAGGGCCACATCCAGCCTGGCCTTAAACACTGCCAGGGATGGGGCCTCCACAACCTCTCTGAGCAACTTGTTCCAGTGCCTCACCACCCTTTGGGTAAAGAACCCCCTTCTAATCTCCAGCCTAAATTTCCCCTCCTTCAGCTTGTAGCCATTTGCCCGTGTCCTGTTGCAGTCAGACCAGGAGAAAAGTCTCTCTCCTTCTGCCTTATAATCCCCTTTCAGGTACTGAAAGGCCACTATAAGGTCCTCTCTAAGCCTTCTCCTCTCCAGGCTGAACAACCCCAATTCCTTCAGCCTTTCCTCGTAGGGGAGGTGCTCCAGTCCTTTGATCATCTTTGTGGCCCTCCTCTGGACCCGCTCCAAGAGGTCCACATCTTTTTTATGCTGAG
>VWZX01011112.1:283263-333354 GCA_013399015.1 Galbula dea
TATCTCTTCAATTTCGAGATAAGGATGTAATGTGGAACTGTATCAAAGGCTTTACAAAAGTCCAGGTAGATGACGTCAGTCGGTCTTCCTTCATCAACTGTTGCAGTCACTCCATCATAGAAGTCTATCAGGTTGGTCAGGCACAACTTGCCCTTAGTGAATCCATGTTGGCTTCTTCGACTCACCTTTTTGTCTTGCATGTGCCTTACCATCACTTCCATGGCAATGCGCTCCATGATCTTCCCAGGCACAGAGGTGAGGCTCACTGGCCTATAGTTCCCTGGGTCTTCCTTTCTACCCTTTTTAAAAATGGGGGTGATGTTACCCTTTCTCCAGTCACTCCGGACTTCACCTGACCTCCATGACTTGTCAAATATGATGGAGAGTGGGCCTGCAACTACATCAGCCAGTTCCCTCAGGACCCTAGGATGTATGTAATCAGGGCCCATAGACTTGTTCTTATCAAGTCTCGTTAGGTGATCTCGAACCTGCTTTTCACTCGTCGCATACTTGCCTAGGGCTACCAAATCACAGTTGATGCAGGAGGCTTGGCTGCCAGTAAAGACTGAAACGAAGAAACTAAGATCTCCCATGAAAGGGCTCAGAAGTGACTCTGAACAGCAAAGTTCAGGTCTTGATCCACACCTCCAAAATCCTGGCTTTTTGGATTGTTGGTTTTGTTTGTGCTAAACCCTATTCATTTTTCTCCTGCTTCTGTCAGACACATCCCATTTACACATCTATTACAGTATTGGAGAGGCTGTACCAGAAAGGAGACAAAACACTGCAAAGGGGATTTCTGTTATGCTAAAATATCCAAGGTTATTGCATTAGACTTTCCCTGAGGCTGAGATATCCCATACTTGGTATCAACATATTTTAATGTAAACCAGAATCTCTTAGGTAGGTATAATGAGGCAGAAGAAAGAATGTTATACACACCAAAATTTTTTATGTGTGAATTGCTGAAAGACGTAAAATTGCTCTACTCAGATAGTTTGTTCCTAGAAGAAATGCTAATGCACTTAAAAGATAATTAAAAAGAAATATGTTAAGTAATTGTAAGTAAATTACTGTGGATCAGAGATCAGAGCATTTTTTCTGACTGTCAGTCCCTGTGGGCTCAATCCGCACAGACAAATTAAGGTCCCACTGCTTAAGGCAGAACTGGACAAGGCTCAGCACTTCACCAGAAACCCTTTTTGCAGGAACAATGCAACAGCTATGCTCACTACAGAGACTGAATGGAGAAGTAGTGAGATGAAAATGATTCGTTTTGCATGTCTGAACACTGAGGTTTTTTTCAGATAGTTGTAAAAAGTTCATGCTTCAGTCATGCAGCACTAAAAAGAAAACAAAACGTTTCTGTATCTGCAGCTCTTTCTTTAAGCTTAAATATTCTAAATAGTCAAAATACTACCTCCTAAAATAAAAAGCTAAGTTTTCTCAAAAACATAAGTTGACAACTGTCATTTTGCCATTTTACTGCCCAAAGGAATCATCAGCAGTTTCCAGCAGCTCCCACGAGCCCTGGCCCTGCTGCTGCCAGCTGTCCCTGCAGTGAGAGTCTGACTTTCCAGGCTGGCTCTGCCATTCCAGGCAGCTGCCCGGGGTGTGTTTACTTCATCATACATCCAGAGCTGACAGTTAATGCAACACAACTTCTCCTTTTAGAGCCTCCTCCGTACTCGCCCTGTGTAGCCGAGAAACCAAAATGCCCGTGGGACCTGCATGGTGTCACCCTGCTTTGCTGTTGCTTCTCTCCTCCTCACCCCTGTGGGCAGCTGAGATTTCCTGCAGGAATGAAGATGGGGAGACAGTTGATTGGTAAGTAAATACCACACAGGGGAGAAATGCTAGTTCAGTAAATAGCACTTGAGCTTAAACCGTGTGTAGTAGGTGGATCACTGAGAAGTAGTGTATAGCAATCACTGGTTTAATCCTGCGTGCCTGTGAGTAGTAGTTGAATTTTGCATTTAGGAAAACCCAGGGTAAATTATTGAAATGTGATTTCATTTCACTGAACCAACCACCCTTCTGCATTATGACTAACTGCAAAATAATCACCACTTTACACAGTATTCATGTGTCATCATCAAAGGGAGAGTAACCTGTGTTCAGGTGCCAAGGCTGTGCTCGCTGGTAGGCAGCCCCAGAGGCACACAGCCTGGGCCAGAGCTCCAGCACGCAGCTTGTCTGGCTGAGGAAACTGAGCCAAGCAGGGAAAACACCACCCTTAGCCTCGTACCCAAGCCTCAGCGTGGTGGGGCCTGTCCCCTTGCTGCCAGTGCTGAGGGGAAGCAGAGGCTGAACTGCCGTGGGAGGGATGCAGGAGAGGCGTGAGGTGGGGGTGGCACCTTGTGACTGATGTGCAGAGGTCATTCCCCACTGCCGGACCTGCTGGCACGTTAGAGCTGGTGCGATCCCACCGCCGGCAATGAGCCTGAGTTTGGGTAATAAATGATTAATTGGATTAACACACTTTGAAGATGAAAGACACAAAGATAATTACATAATATCCAGCCCAGGTTTAAAAAGTGAAACAAGGGCTCTTAAAAAAGAACATGGAAGTTTCCCAAAAATAAGTATCAACCAATTTCAAAATAAAAGTGTCTTTCTCATGGAACAAAGATTGTTTTGGATACAAGTGATAAAGAACTAGGTGCTACTGTTCTGCATCCCTTCACTTGCACAAATTGCTAACTGCAGGGATGGCAGGAGCTCCTCACACTGCAGGCAGACTACTCAAGCAGGAGCATAAAGCTGGCTTTGCTGGCATAGTGTCACACCTACAAGGGTCTGATCCATCCCTGTGACTTATCAGCCTTGTCAAGGCCCTTCTGGATAATGTGGGTTTCTTCATCAATCAGACTCTTTGGTGGTGCAGCTATGCAACAACCTAAATATATGAGAAACTACTACAAACTCAATTATTAATTGCAAAATGAGTGTGCCAAAGCTAAAAAACAAAACCAGACCAAACCCCAAACAAACAAACAAAAATATTTACCATCCATTTCTTAAATGAACACAATTTTTTATCCAAATTCTCTGAGAAATTCTTTGAAAGCTGTGGCTAGGAGTAATTCACCCATGTCTCCATATGAATGTGCACAGTGTGAGACCCCTTCCATGTGGGAGCTGTGGGGTCTGCACAGGGAAAGCCACATTCCCTTCAACAAATCTAGCAGGAAGGGCAGAGGGGATTTCCTTTCCAATGAGCCATGTTCCAATTAAAGACAAACTTGCACGTCTGCAGCAGTAATCCTAGTTTGTTGACAAGAAGTAGTCAGCTTTTGCTGATTCTGGATTTGGTTGCAATGAAGCTGGTATGAGAAGCAGAACTGAAACTGCTGAAAAAAGCTTCCTCTTAAGCAAAACCCTTTCAATGTGCTTTCAAACAAACATAGCACTGCAGATTTTATATTCAGTTAACAACAGCTTTATGTGAGTTCCTACTATTCAGTGGTTTCATCCTGCACTATTCCATAATTACACAGTATTAACACGCCCTTTCATTTGCTACTAAACCAGAGGAATCACTTGCCTTATCTGACCTGATCCCATGTATGCTCCCAGCCCTGCCTACAGTTTCTACCCACACACAATCCCTGGGCTGGTAAAAGTCTCCCCTGTGTTTTCATTCTACTTAGGATCTCATCTCAATGCACCTTGCACAAGGGGCTGCGAATAGCCACAGGATTGCCTCTCTAAGGGCAGAGTCTTTCCTTTATTCATTTATATTTCCTTTATTCATCCAAAGTCACTGTATTCTGTGGGAAGCTTTTCATGCAAATAAAAAGCCAAAACTCTGCTTTTGGAGAAGTGTTGGGTCAAGGACTGAAGCCACAGATGCACATTGTTTTGTTTGGATTTTTTTTATTGGCTGGAGGCGGGGGGAAGAAGTGAAGATTTGTAGTACGTTAGTGTTCAGTCACAAGCAGACAATGTGACCATACTAATTGGGTATAAGTGGATTTACTTCTCCTTGGTTCTCAGGAAAATAACTTTAATTTTGATCCCACAAACGCCTAAGCTCATGAGAAACTTCCTGTGTAGTGAAGACCTCTGTACAAATTTAATTGCTAATACACTCAGCTGGCTTTCTGAAAAGGGCCAAAAGATCTATCCACTGAAACTGGCAAGCAATTTCCTGGTAGCTCAACTACTAGTATTCCCATAAGCACATCTGCTACCATGGATTTCTCAGATGCAATGCTGCAAACACCCCGAGAGCATTAATCTTCCGATACATTTCAAAACAGTTTGGAAAGACTTCATATACTAATTCATATTACTCTAAGTGCTGCTCTTCCTCTTCTTTCCAAATCTTTATTTCAAATAAAGGGACTGTTTGGATTCCTAGTGCATGGACAGCTCTCCCCAGCCTTGGTATGTAGATCACTTTCTTCTCTGTGGTCTGTCATCAGCAACAATTTCTCCTGAGATACTTAAGCAACATCACACAGTTACCAAGTGGGTTACCAGTGTGGATATACCGTCTGCCTGTACATTTCTCATGGATTAAATGTTCCTCTAGCAAAATGCTTTCTTGCCACTTCTTACCTACTCTTGGAGATGCCTTTTTTGACCAACTTGAGACTGTAAATCAACTGGGCAAGACCTACTCCTAATATACTTGAAGGGTTAAGTGCAGTCAGGCTGCATTTTTGGTAAATAGTATAGGACTGAAAATAATGCCACTCAGTTCTTACTGACATAAATAACAGATTAAGTACAGCACTCAAAGAAAGTGGGTCGATTAATTATATTGTAATTAATTCTATGCACTTGTACAGTGGGAAAACCTGTTTACTTCATCAGGAACATTAATATGAACTGAGCCATTTACTGACAACATAGAGTACTCTACAATTTTGAAAAGATTTGTGTTTCTGGCTGATGGTTTGCAAATATCCAGTCTGCAGGAGTCCAACACAGTGTGAGTCTCTTATGAAAAGTAGGTTTGGAACAACATTATCACATGGCTTTATACTTATTTTGTGGTTTTAATATGTATGAATATAACATTTTGCATTTTTATAATACCTAATTTTATCTCTTTCTTATAAAGTTATATTTATATAATATAAAAATATATTGGTAAGAGGTATCCAGGTCAGTCATGAGAATGTCAGACACATGAGGTTCTCTATGAGAACCACGAGCAAAGGGATTTGGTGGCTAAATAGGACTCTAAACCGGGGCTACCCCAAATTCTTTCAAGGTACGAACAACAGTCTGGCCACAGCAACAGGAGTTTGGTGCCAAAACAGCCTCCCTCGCTTCCTAAGAAGCAGAACAAATTTATCTGCAGCAGGTCCTATGTTGCCAAACTGCTGCTGGTTCCTGCGCTGGGTCACTTCCTCAAGGCTGAGAGACATCCACACATCTAGCGTAGGCATCCCTGGAGTCACCCTTCTCTTAAATCCTCAAGTGGGAAAGAGATATTAATTTACACATTCAAGCAGAATGGTTGTAAAAAAGCAATTTTCTTCACTGTTACAGGTTTGCTCTTTACAAGTTGCCAAAGCATGCCAAAGGAGAGATTCCCATGCTGGGGCTGGAATATATGTACATGGACACCCTGGCTCCGCAGTGGCAGCTCGGTAAATACCTCATCAACATGACCCAGGGTGCTCTGGGACAAACACTGGAGCAGCTGTACAAGATGTACGAATCTGAGGCAAGTGACATTTAATTATCATTTTGTTAGCACACTAACTTGGTATTACATGCAAATGAAATTAAACCATCCAAAATAAGCACGTAGAGGAATGGCCAGACCTGACCAACTAGATCTACTAAAGCACATCAAGGGAGTGTCTTGACAGCTGGGCAGATTATTTGCTGTTTTGGTTACACTTACAAATTATCCTCAAACTCCTAATTTCTAGTCAAGCCTTTCACAATACTTAAAGTATTGCTCATTAAAAAAAAAAAAAAAGGAGTGTTGGTACATAGTCCATTTGGCTTCTCTGCAATTCATGTTGAGCAATATCTGAAGCTGTGAACTGCCTGCAAACTCAGACCAGGACCAGTGGTGACTATTACAGACATTTGTCCTAAGCACTCCAATGTCCATATGTTTCATGCTCTGTCTGAAATCAAATCTGGGTTTTGCTTTCCCCCTGAAATCACTGTGACTGATCCAGCACTGATGTGCTGCTTGTGGTTTTTTCCCTCCACCGTCAAAGACCTAATTTATATTTATATGAAGTGATTATAAAATGCCACAAGATGTGCCTATAGTTATTTTTTCACTATCTACATAGCATTCTTGGGAGTCCGAGTGTGTGTTTGCATTTCTGCTGTGAGCTAGTGGTAGGGTGTCATTACTTTCTATGTAGAAGAGATTCCCAGAAGACAGTAAAATATTGGCAATTCGTCGACTGTCTTATTCCAGGTCTCGGTATAATTGTAATAAACTGTTTACAAACTCAAAGTACACTGGGAGAGGAAGCATGTCCTAACTTCTTTGAAGTTCTCTATTCAGGGGGAATAAGGTGCAGCCATATGCAAATATTTTAGGGAAAAAAAAAGGATTAACTGCTTGTCCTTCATAAGAACACTGGTCATGTCTATTTTTTCTCAGCAAACATTTTTACTGGATCTGTTTGCTAAATCAGAGGGAGAAACATTAAAAAAAAGAGAGGGAGGGACTTCTTTGCAATTGAGTGCCCAATAAACCCGTGTAAATTGTCTTAGTGATCATGTTTGACCTCTTGAGGAAGGGCTACTGCAACGATTGAGAGAACTTCCACTTTATGTTAACCAGGACCCTACTGCTGAGCCTTCAGGTTTATTTTACTGTAACTTCTGCAGCAACTGTGTTAGCTGAACTGGGAGAAGGATTAGGCTTGTGGTGCTCACACAAAAGAGTCCCGAATTCTTTCTTCTGTTCCCTGCAGAATATGTTTACCTATATACCTTCCTTTTACTGAATGTCATGTTTCAGAAGTGTATCTTTTCCCGCAGAGGAACAGCATTGCATATGCGATATACAATGATGAGGTCCCTGAATCAGACTCCGACAGATGGAAAAGAGGACACACCAAAGGTACAGGGAGAGTCCCAAGCTATTTCCTGCTTTCTAAAGTTGTGGATAACATCTACTTCGTAGTCTGTTAGACTATCTACATATCTCAAATCACTGCCTAAAGCAAAACTGGAGAATGTTTTGCATGATGCGTGGTTTGTTGTATATTATGTATGCTGCAGCTTCTGTTTTGGTTTTGCTATGCCTGGGCTGTGTTGAAGAACTCTTAGGGCTTACGGGCCCTTTGTTTTTAAGAGTTAAAACTCCTCTAGCTCCTCTCAGCGAATATGGACCACATTGTCCTGAGCCTAACGGCAACAGCAGTACAAGATGTGAAGGAAAAGGCACCCTAAACAAACCCTTCCAAACTTCTTCTGGGGCAAGAAACTGCTGCCAAGATCATGTAATCAACTCAAGTATGCAGTTAAAGTAAAGCAAGACTTTAAATAAGCATAAGCTTCGGTGGAGGTCTATATGTTCCCATGGGGAAGCACAGTAGGTTTACCCAGGCTGACTCTGGGCTGTGTTTTCAGGCTGCAGCAATGGGGATGTCTCAGGAGCTGTGCTCCTCCCCAGAGTACCCTGCTGCAGGGAGAGGCATAGCCTGTCTCTCTGCTGCTTCCCCAGAGGAGAAGAGTTTGGTCTGGGGAAGAAGAAAGATAGGGTGTTGACAGAGTCTATTTCCCCTTGTGCAGTGAGTATATGAAGGGAAGGAAAATGAGCAGCAGGGAAAGGGTCACAGCCACTAAATCATCAGACTTTTTGAAGACAAACTGAGCAGAGAAAGAGAAGGGGTTTTTGTCAAATGAAACACGGTGACAGTTTAAGTTAGACTATGCAGGAGAGAATTAATACAGTTTTAAAACAATATTAGTGTCTCCTCTTATCCATTAATCCACTCTAGAGCCAGTTTAATGTAGACATTAACACACTGAAGTGTGGTGTCTGCAGCAGCTAATCTAAAGTAGGACACAGCTCTACTGTCTCAGGGCTTTTTCCTCCTTAATTCATTTGCTACAATTTTTTTTTACAGGATTTATGCTCTTGGACAAATCACAAGGCTTCTGGGTGATTCACAGCGTGCCCCTGTTCCCTCCCATCCCTGAGGATGGTTATGGGTATCCAGCTACTGGGGAATCCTATGGACAAACAGCCATCTGTATAACCTTCAAATATGTTCAGTTCACAGAAATAGGTATGAAAAGCTTCTCCCTAAGAAAGCCTTTGTCCCACTGCACCTCTCTGACTGCCTTCCTTGAGACTTCACATCAAAAATTGTGTGTTCTTGTCCTTCATTGTCAGACTGGGAGACCAAGTGGTGCCTGGAAACAGTGTCCTTGACTTTGTTTATTTTTATCCAACGATTTCCTGTTTGAATCTGGGAAATTCACTCTTCCACTCTATCTCCATCTCCTCATGGGGACTATTGGGATAATAATAGTTCCAAGTGTATAACAAGGGTAAACTCAGTCCATGCATAAAAAATGCTTTGGAAATATGAAGTAGGATGATGAATCATTTTTAACAGTAATAGTTTGTTCATCTGCAGTTGTCTGCAGTTCTAGAAATATAAGGCAACCACTGCTTGAGGTAGAGCAGTAGCCTTGACCCATCAGAATTCAAAGTATGGAATAAATATCACTCAGAATTTCCCCAGGTACTTTTTTTCCACATAAAATACCAATACTAAAAATATTAAACCCAAAATCTGTAAGATTCA
The DNA here is from genome assembly GCA_013399015.1 of Galbula dea. Lineage (NCBI taxonomy): Eukaryota > Metazoa > Chordata > Aves > Piciformes > Galbulidae > Galbula > Galbula dea. Next base: position 292,023 of record VWZX01011112.1, read on the forward strand.
GAACAACCTGACAGCGATGTCTCGTACTGAAATTCTGAAAAGGGACTAGAAGTCATACTGACATGTTCCTTAATGCTTTTCACACTGTTTTTCACTCTTTTCTCAGTTACAAACCTCAAATGATAGTATTGAAACACACACTCTGCAAACAGCCAGGCTGGCCACAACCCAGAGCTATCTAAACCATGTTCCCATTTATGGAACATCTATGCATCTGTTTAGGGAGAGAGGACAAGTGAGTGAGATATATGCACTAATGCTTCTCCTGCTCCATCCTCCCAGCTTCTGGTAATCTGTGATTCAGAGGTTTCCTGAGCCGGAAGGGCTGGAAAGTTCCTGATGAACTGGTCTTCCATGAGCTCATCTAATAAGCCTATTTGTTCCCTTTCTCTTTACAATATTCAAGCTGTGCTCTGTCCAGAAAAGTAAATTTCTTCAGCAAATTCAATCCAGATGCTGAAAGTCAAGCTCTGTTATCCCTAAAACCAAACAAGGCTCTTTGACAGCTCTTGTTTGCATTTGGCTTGGCAGCTATAACTAACTGGAAACTATTCCTGTAAATATGGACAGGCTTGGATTTACACATGCCATCTGAGCTCTGCTTGACTGCTTAAGAGGCTTGAAGATCAGCATGGGTGAAGTGACAGTGGACTGAGACCACCAGTTAACAGTTCTGCTAAGAACCTGAGGTGTAAGTGGAAAAACCCAAGCATACTCTCCCAGTCAGTCTACATGCTGCAGGGCCAGTCAGAATGCAAGGCAATTAAATGTGGATTTTGTTGCTAAGACATGATACTTTGACACTGCAGCTCCAGGAGATAGGCTGAGAAGATTAAGAAGGATTTAGATTTCCTTTCCAAGGCAGAACTTTACTCTCTTGATAGCTTCACTTCATCCCGTTTTAGTTCTGCATATGTTCATTTTTTTGGGTTTGTCTCAGACCAACAGATGCTGAGTTATAATCCAGGAATCTACAGCTGCTCCATCCCAAACATCTTCCAAGCTGATCTCCCAAATCTGCAGAAGCTCTGTGCAGGGTCCAGGCTGCCCTCAGCCCCCTTGTACCACCTCTCAAAGCTCCAGTCAGCTCATGGGGAAATCTTTCTCCACTTTGCAAAGTCACATTTCTTCATAGATGGTAAGAGAAGCTGTTCTGTCCATCACACATTCTTAAGCAAGAAATAAGCAATTAATATATTTTTTGACAATATTTTCTTTGACTGGAAAAAAAGTTCAGCTTCAGAAATAAATGTATCAGAGGGCAAGGAATGGTGTCCCATTATAATATTCTCTCAGCCTCACAAAGCAAAAAGCTGTCTGGTCCTTCAAATGCCTTAAGGTATTCAACAATGGGATTTTCAGAAAATTTACCTCCCGTTCTTCAACAGTGCCAACAAAGAACAAAAAGGGGCTTTGAATCATCCACTTCGTTATGAAGAAGGCTTGACATTTTTTTTCCTTTCCTTTTCTTTCCTGCTGGTGGTTGTAACAGGTTTTCCAGGAGAAGGAAAAAAAATAGAAATGAACTTCTGAAACTAAAGCCAGAAATAAGAGGAGGGGGCAAAATCCCCTCTGGCTCACTTGCACATTGGAATCAAACAAGCCCAGTTTAGGTGACACTTTTCAGTCCACTCTTGAAATAAGGAATATGAAAAACTAATTTCCCACACTTTGTGTTATTTCACAGATATCTACGTGGCCTGGATGGCTCAGGAGCTGAAGACTGATTTGTTGGTTGAATCCTGGCAGCATTCTGGCCAAAAACTTCTCTCAAATTGCTCTCTTGATTACCATGTCTATAACATAAACTTAATAGAGATGCCATTGAATGCCACCTTTTATTCCATTAATGATCATTCCAAATGGGCTGTTTCAAGGATATACAAAGATCAGTGGACCTGTATTGGAGACTTAAACCGTGCTGCTGAGCAAGCTTGGAGAAGTGGTGGGTTCATCTGTACACAGAATGAACACATCTACAAAGCCTTCAGGCATTTGATAATCCACTATGAAAACTGCGCTGATGCTTCCACACTGATACAATGAACCATTCCTCCCAAACAGCACAGCCCCTCATTACACAGAAGGTGTAAGAAATGTCTCCCTTAAATTATATTTTCACTCTGAAAAATGGCCCTGTGAGTTGCCAGATGTGTTAGACTTTCACTTTGTTATCTATAGAAGCAGGTGGCTTACAGGTAAATTAAGGCTGTTTTTCTCCTGGTGCCAGACAAGCAGGCTCTGCATGTGCTAAGCCCGCATTCTGCTCTTTCTCCAGGAACTCTTGCAATCAACAACAGGATGGGAAACCTGTTTCATTAGCTAAGTTGTCAGGTCTGAGCAGTTGTCAAAAGTATCCCAAAATGCTTCAAAATCACCCCATGTTCCAAGCAGTGTTGAGATTAATCACGGCATTTCTGGTCAGTTTGGGCTGAATCTCTGAGAGAGCTGACATAATTGGATACGAACAAGGAAACAAGTAGATCTGTGGACAGGAAAGCATCATTTTTACATGATTAATTTTTAGAGAAGAAAAGAGCTTTAAATCATTTGTAACCGATAGCTTGGGAATATTTCTAGTGCTTTTATCCATGTACAGCAATCTTATAAACAAATAAACATGTCCAACATATGAATAAGCAAAATAAATTTTACACTGTTTACGCTCTCCCTCTTACATCTTTATAGTTATCTGTGGTTGGTTACAATGTTTTATAGCTGCCAAAGGAAAAATGGAGACAATTAGAAAAAAAAAAGAAAAAAAAGAAAATATTTAAATTAAGAGATATTCTTTCACCTACAATTACATACTACAACAAATGTGGTGTTAATTGTCAGTACTTCCAGTTTCAGGCTGACAGTTTGCATGGACTTGCCATAAAGAGGCCAAAAGTCAACACTTTGTCACTTGGTTTTAAGTGCCATTTGCTATTTGTAATTATTTGATCAATTGACAGGTGTCATAAAGCTTTACAAGTCTACTTACAATATTCCTCTTTCATTATACCCAGTATCAGTAACCTCCATTTTAGCTGTTACTAAGGAGGCACAAAGAGAGGTGGGAAGATGGAGAGAAACAGTTGTACCATACAGTATTACAAGCACTTAAATAACTAGGTTGTGTACACATTTATTTCAGTGGTGTAGCAATAAAAAGACTGCAGTTCTGGTTCTCTCATTTTTGACTAATAAACAACTTTAATTCAGTTTTTCTTTCATTGTGTAACTTCCATATTTGCATATCCTGATATTTCTACTACACCCACTATGAAACATGGGCAGACCCTTTGTTTCCCAAAAGAGACTGACAATCAACAACATAAACCATACAGATTTTTAAAGGGTTTGTAACTACCAGGCTTCCTGTGCAAAGACAAGACCATATGCCACTTACTTAACCTCATAACCAGCATGCACTGTGATCAATTGTTGGTGTGAAATGTTTTATTTTTACAAATTTTATATATGTATTCATAGAGTTTTTAATTTTCAAATGTGCTGTTCTTTTTCAAAATGCCAAATGCTCAACGAATATCTGCTTGTCTCAGTGATTCTGTGCTGCTTTTGCTGCCCACTGCAACCCTTTTAACTGAACAGACCTTCTCATGTGGAAGGGGACATCTGGTGGTGCTCCCTCTGTGATTTCAGGGGGACCTGCCCAGCAAAGCTGATCCTGCAAAAGGGCAGAGGTCTCGGACCCTGGCATAGAGAGGGGAGAAAGGTCATCTCTCATCTGGAAACTCAAGAGTCTTGTCTCCTCAGCATGCAGGTATGGCTATTCTGACCCTTGGGCTCTTTTCTAGTTAGGCTAAATGAGAACATTTATACATGAAAATTGTTTGCCAAGGGAGTAGGAGAGGTCAAAGGCAGACATTATTAATCCACTAAATACTACTGTACTGCAGCCAAGTTTGTAACAAACACAACAGTAGGAATAGTTGTTTGGTATAAATTGCCTTGTAATCATTTCCACAAGCCAAGACTCAGTCCTAGCACACCTGGCAAGCTTGCAAGGGGCAGGAAATGCAAATAGAGCTTCTCAAAATACACACCTCCCTCTCACTCACCCACCAAGACACCTACCCTCACCGTGACCACTGCCATCTCAGAGCAAGGACAGAACTCGTCTCCCTGTCACTGCTCCAAAAAAAACCATGATGATTTTTCTGTAAACCCCTGTATCTCTGAGGATGCACCATCCTGTATCTCTGAGTAACATCAGTAAGTGTGGATTGTTAGGATAGTGGTTTGCTGTGGGTAGTGGTTTGCTGTGCTGGAAGAGTGCAGTTGTATACAGACTCAATGCAAGAGGTCAAAGGACTTGATATTATCCTTACCAGAAGAAAAGCTAAAAAAAAAAATAATTAAAATTTGAAGGCATAAAAACTTAAACTATGGGAAGTTTAATTCCAGCTGGGCAGTTACAGCACTGGAAAACGGGCACAGGCATTGCAGCCTATCCCACTTCGCAGAGCAGCCTTTATGGCAGGATTGCTTCTGATGTCTCTACAATAACTGAAAATGTACTAAGCCCTCACAATGGAATTGATGTGCAACGTATTGTAGAATTTCTCAATGACAGCTGGAGCTCCGTGCCAACTGTCTGCCAGCAAGTCAAGGGAAGCTTTGGGAGAAGTTTCTCTTGACTGAACTGAGAATCTTCCCTTCTCCAAGGCGTGCTTACTTAGCATGGCACTTGGACTTGTCACGGAGGTCTGCAGGTGTTTTTCTGAACCACAGCAAAGTCTGCTTCAAAGTGTGCTAGATTGCACTTTTTCAAGGTACAAAAGTCCTGCAAAGTCCAGTAGGTTTTGATCATTTCACTGTCAGTAATGCCATTCTTCCAGCTATCCTTGCAAACAAGACATGCTGCTCTCCTCTCACCACATTTTGTGTAGTTTTCTGCTCTCAAAACAGGAAGTTTCCAGTAAACACATCTAATTCAAGCACCTGCCTGTGTCAAACAGGGCTTCCTCAGCTTGCCGGCAGCATGAAGGAAGAGGGTTATTTTTGTGAGGGCATATGGGCCTCTCTCATCTCTCTTCCTTGCTTAAATATATGCACTTCTGACTCCTGACAGTAATGAAAAGCTCAGGAACATCATTGTGAGAATTTGTTTAAATGTATCAAAGCGTCCATGGCGTTATTAGCACAGTCACATAATTATCCCCAGAAAAATTACACCCATATGTTAACGCCCATAATTTATAGTGTGGATCTCTCTTAGACCTTTATTTTCAGTTACTGGGAAAGATACATCATTGGGTATTTAGTATAGTAATTGCTTCAGAATGTGTAAGCTGCCTATGTGCTGGATAAGAAGTTTGGGAAACAGAGTAGCGTTGGCACTGTCTCTAAAAGCTTGGTGTAAGCTGAAGTCTAACTGTGCTCGGAATGTGATGCAAGAATATGATGCACCTCTTTAATTTCACATGAGATTTCTTAAGAAGACAGGAATTTAAAAATGAGAATGGAGATGAATAGAAATTTATGTTGGTGTGGAAAAAAACACTTGTAGTGGGGAATAAGTTTTTCATAGTACAAGGCAGAGCGTCTGATTTGAAATTTCAGGCTAGAAGATCGATATCAGTGTTTTCTAGATACCCTTATACCCTGAGTAGCTTAGCCATATCTGACACTTTTCTATTTAGATTTCTATTTATTTTGGAGATAATAGATTAAAGGCCTAATCTGCTGAATTTTCTGAAAATCCTTATGAACTTGGCCTATATGCAGTAAAAGAAGCTGCATATGAACTCAAAAATCAGTTCTAGCACTTTCAGACTTTGGCCCAAGACAGGAGCTAGCTCGTAATATAATTTTTTAATGCAAGCCCATTTTATGCTTATCATGATTGTTTTTAACTGATTTATCTCAGTATTCTCAGAGTGTGTTATTCTATGCATATTTGATATGCTAATTTTATTCAAAACACATTTATACAAAACATTAAGACTTAAAAAAAGATATCTTTCCATAAACAGCTGTGTTAGACTTCTACTCAAGTGATTTTAGTAAATCCTCATGATTTTATTTCTTCGGTTGAGTTTGACATTTGTACACAAGATATCTTGGAATGTATCTACACAGGATTCTCCTGTTAGAAGAAGAAAAGTAAGGAACATTCTTCCTCTCCTTTGATTGCTTTGCAGCTTGGGAATTGCAAACTGATACTCAAAGATTCAAAGCTCTGCAGGAGCAGAGCATACTATTTGATGTTGCGTGACAGAGTGCTGGTGATTGCTACAAGTGGTTCACACTTGTACTAGTGTTGCCTAATTTATTAATCATAGAAAGTTTGCATGCAAATTAACCACACAGTTGTGCGTCATAATATAGTAACCCTAAAATCTGTCTTCACATGTATTAATGCCTGCAAAGAAGCATGTCCCATTACAGCAGAACATGATTTCTTCATTACCTTCCAAACCCGCCAAAGGCTCACTAAAAGCCATATCATCAAGTGTTTTGTTTTTGTTCCTTACTTCTGACTTTCTAAGGTGTGAGAGTATTTAGCTCCAAGGCTTTTTTGGAATGGTGTCTGTCTTTTTCATGGTTTCCTTTTTGGGCTAAGATTCTGCCAGCCAAAGTCTCTTGCTCTAGTGCAGTTTTTAAAATGTATTTTTGCACTGATATGAGTATGCTCAGCACCACTGCCCATCACTTCATGTTGAGGATTAAAAATGACCAGCTCAGTACACATTTCAGAAACACTCTCCTTCTCTGCTCTGAAAGCTGCCTCATTTCACATACTGATCTTCTAAATCCTAAGTATTGTGCAAAAGAAATCTGCATCTTTTCCTCTTTTGCTTTCTAACTCCTCCAAATATTTCTTTCATGAAAGTCACGGTAAGAATAAGGGAACTGACAATTTTGCATGGGATATTTTGCAAAGAAAGACAATGGAAGAAATGCACAATAAATAGGGAACATTAGTACACTTGTGTTCCCAGCTGCCCACTAACCTGCCCTCCTCTTTACTGCACAGAGCCATGAAGAGCCAGAGAAATGGGAGCAAAGAGAGCTTGTAGGAGAAATAGAGAAGAGGGAGCAAGACAACTGAAGGTAAGAGAAAAAAACAAGGAAACAGCAGAAGGAACATTAGGATGGGTGACACCAGCAAGCTCAGTGACCTTGAGTTTGGTGACAGAGAACCATTAGAAGTTAACAGTGCAAAAATCCAGGATGTTTAATTTACTGTGATAGTTACTTAACATTTATCCATTTTACAGAGACAGTTTCCATGGGCTATGCAACAGAGAGATAAAAAGAAAGGCATAAACTGAAGTGACTTAGCCAAGTATTTAAAAAAACAAACCAACAAACCAACACCTGGAGACAAAGTTGCTACCCATCTGTTACCAAACCTACAAGAGGTGGGGCAAGGCAAATTCAAAAGTGTTAAATATGTAAAAGTAGGAGGGAGAAATTCATAAGCTAACAGTTTGAACCACACATATATGAGCAACGTGCTAAACCAATTTTTTTAAAAGGAGCCATTAAGGTTTAAAGCCAATACAAAAATACAACGAAAACAAAAAATGCAAAACATTCATAAGAGTAACTGCAGATCATTTCATTATGAATTTTGACACTAAGGCCAGTTTCATTCGTTCTTGTGCCATTGAAAGAACTGCAGGCAAAAATGTAAATACAAAAGAATATAAACAGAACATAAGTGGTGATAAGCAAACTGATGCCCTTAACGCTTGGTTCTTGGGGTTATTATTGCAAATATATGTACAACATATGGCCTTTTATCCTCAGGTAAAAGTCAACCTTTGTTTAGAAACTTCCCCAGGTTTTTATTTTCTTTGGCTTCATCTCTGATCTACTTTGCTCTCCAGCACTAAACAAACACCACTGGTCTAATGTAGTTGTTCCTCGCTGCACTGAGTCAAAATCAGCAACTATTCCTAGATACTACTTACTGTCACTTGGCTCATGGTGGCCTGCTGTTTTGTCACCTCCTGGTCTTCAGTCCCAAAGAGGAATAATGGCAGTATAGAAGCTGTAGCTCTATAAAAAGTGTCATCTTAATATCAGAGGAGGAGCTAAGTATAAGGGGTTGGCTTCACAAATGTAAATATTTCATAATTTATTTAGTAATGTGGCTTTTCTTTTTCCCCCAGGCAAAAGCTTTAATGAAGGAAAAGTTCTATTGCAACAAACAACAGCAAAAATAAAGACAAGGACATATCCTAACCCATTAATATTGGTGCAAATTTGCCTCTATCCTCAGTGGGAACAGAACTTCAAAGACATGAGAATCACCCATAAAACCTGAAGGACAAAATCTAAGCCTTCATGGTCTACGACACAAACCATGTTTAGAGGATGGTAGTGTAGTCCCAGCATGGTGGAAATGTCCTCAGCAGGAGTTTCACATCCTTGACTTGACCACAGCCTTGTCCTTGGCACTGCCTGGATGGATGTTAGGACAGACGTCGGAGAAGCCTTGAGTGTTCACAATTTCTTTGATAGAAGTCCTTCTCTGAGGCAGGGCAGTGCAGGAGCTGGGCAGAGATGAACCTCCTCTGGCTGAACATTGTCTTTCTTGGTATTCATGGCAGTACTTTCAGTGCCGAAATCAGGAATAAGTGATATCCCCACCTTTAAAGGTAGTTTTTAATTATATCTCAGCAACTGAAGATATTCTTTCAAAGCCTGTCTCTGGCAGAATGAAGACTGAAAACTCTATGTCCTCAATCCTGCCTTCTGTTATTTGCACTGAAGAAGGTGAGAAGTGCGGATAGATTCAGTATCTCCCTTGAGGACTAAGAACACATCCTGGGTGCACTGTGCCTGCTAACTGCTGTGAAAACACAATGTGGGAAAGCCATGGTGAGGGAACTCACTCCCAAGCATCTCTGCAGGTCTTGTTTTGATACTGGCACTATATAGCAAAACAGAAATTAAAAGAACAGAGATACCATTCTTCTATTAACAGTAAAATTCATTTCCTCCTCTTTCCTTTGAAAGAGTCCTTATGCTTCTTCCATTCCCACGATTGCATAAGACACAGTATCCAGTCACTGCATGACAGTGTACAACCTGGAGAGGCTGTTACACTCTTGATGGGTGAGTTCATGTGCCCCAAAGACAGAGCTCCTCATGGTCCTAATTTTGGCTTTAAAGTCCCCCTCTCTCCATCATTGGTCATCAAAGTAAGTCTGACAACACAGACCCTTTCAGATAAACCAAATTCCAAATAATGATAAGTATTTCAGGAAAATGTTGCATGGGGGTGTGTACCCTAACTAAGGCCTCCTCATTCATTTCAGATTGTATTTCATATGGGTTCTGCACCCCAGTCCCTTACAGGTCATATCAAGAAAAAAAATACATTTTCAGAAAAGCCCCTTTAAAAGAAATATGTTCACTGTATGCTAATATGTCTGTGTACTATATGGCAATGATTTTCAGTCTCTGGGTGTACAGAGTTCTACAGGTAACCTTTAAGAGAGCCACAGATATGACTACGAAGTACCAGTTCACGCATATTTCCCATACATTGAATTTCTTAATGAAGTCTGTACCTCTACTGGAAAACTATAGGAAAATTTCCAAACCTATGTTTTTTGCAAATCAAGGCTATATCGTGTATCAAAATATACAGCTGGATTGGGGTGTTTTTTTTGAGAAAGAGCATTCCTCAGGATATTGAACAGAGAACTTACAGTTTCTAATTTTTTTTAAGTAAAACACAGTATTTCTTTAATGCTAAACTCCTTTGATTCCATTGCCCTCATTTTTAACAAACAGCGTGTATACAATCAATCTAAAAAATGAAGAATGGAGCATGTGGTTTGACTGCTTTGAAAATCATTCACTGATGCTATTTGAGTCTGTTGGCTTGGTAGTCCAACTAAAAAGACTGTCAGCTAGGCAGATAGTTCAATAAAAGTGAAACACAGTATTGCACATAAGAAGCAAATCTTCATATCATGGACCCCATCTTCCCTGGCTATGTGACCCCAGTGCTTTGTGGGCCTATGTGAAACTCAAACATTATGCTATTGAGCACAACCAGTTTGATTAGATTAGTTAAACCAATGTGGTAAAGGCAAAGTGAAACTCAGCAGCTTTGTGGCTCTTACCATGTACACCATAAGCACAGTATCTTCCCTAAGCAAGGGAAATTTCAAGGGCTAACAGCATCTGAAGTAAGTAGTGTAATTTAAAGGTAGTATTGTATGAAGCATGACGGTAAAATCCATTAAGTAGAAAACTAGAAGAACTAAACTCTGGGCAACTTTATGAATGCGCTGCACACTTTGATACATATTTGTGCAAAGTGTTCATGAGAAGAGAAATATGCTGCTTCTAAGAGGATGTAGGTGTGGCTACTCCAGTGTACCAAAGACATTAAAAATAATAATAATAAATCCTTTTGATCCTGTGTTCTTGTGTTTGAAGTAATAATTAGACTCTGGCGTCAAGTTTGAATGATAACTATTACTTTCTTCACACAGATTTTCTAAGCTTGAGAGACCAGTTTTCAAGAGCTCTCTAGTAAAGCTATTATGTTGCTAGTGTTACTCCACCAGAAGAAATTGTTAAAGGATAATCAGAAATACTAAGGGTGAGACCTGTATCTTGTCAGGATTTGGCTTCAAAAATGAAAGTCAGCTTTTCTGACAGTAATCTCTCATAATTACAATTGAAAATGATGCAATTGGCAAATTCTCAATGGCCTTGGAAGTTGCACCTACTGCATTCAAAGGCATAAGCTTTTGAAATGTTTCACACGTAGGCACGTTTTGCCAATATTCTCAATTAGAGCTTATGTTTATGTTCTTAAAGAAAAAACCTATCATGTTTATTTCATTGCTGGTGCAGTTTTCTATCTGTTACTGCTTTGAATTTTCTGTTTTGAATACTCCCAGAAGGAAGTTGTCACTGCAGATGCCCCAGACTCTGCCAAATTGAAGGTGCTGGTCAACAGTCGCTGACCATGAGCCAGCAGCATGCCCAGGTGACCAAGAAGGCCAACATCATCTTGGCCTTTATCAAAAACGGTGTGGCCAGTAGGACTAAGGAAGTGATCGTCCCCCTGTACTCAGCACTGGTGAGGCCACACCTCGAATAGTGTGTTCAGTTTTGGGCCCCTCACTGCAAGAAACACATTGAGTTGCTGGAGCATGTCCAAAGAAGGGCAATGAAGCTGGTGAAGGGTCTAGAGCACACGTCTTAGGAGGAGTGTGTAAGAGGACTGGGGTTGTTCAGTCTGGAGGAGGCTCAGGAGAAACCATCTCGATCTCTACAACTACCTGAAAGGAGGTTATAGCGTGGTGGAGGTCAGTCTCTTCTCCCAGGTAACTAGTGATAGGACAATAGGAAATGGCCTCAAGCTGCACTGGGAAGGTTCATGTTGGATATTAGGAAAAATTTCTTCACTGAAAGAGTGGTTAAGCATTGGACCGCTGGTAGAGTTGTGAAGTCACCAACCCTCGAGGTGTTAAAAAAACATGAAAACGTGGCACTTTGAGACATGGTTTAGTGTCATGGTGGTGTTGGGTCAACAGTTGGACTTGATGATTTTGGAGGTCTTTCCCAACCTTAATGATTCTATGAAGTGATTGGCTTTCTATGCATCTCAGCCATTTCCCTCCATTGTGGATATTAAGTGCCCCAGTTTATTTCACTGTAACTCAAATTTGTGCATATTTTTCTTCTTTAGGCTTATTCAAAAATAACTCTTGACTGAAAAGAAAGCACTTTTACCAGAGGAGGTATTTGGATTCCTTTTACTCCAAACTCTCATAGCATCGTCCAGGATGGCTTAATACTGAAAAGGATTCCAGTAAATCTTGCATATGGATATATGAAGGTATTATATATAAAGAGAAATTTAAAACTGAAGAGCTCTAATACTGTAAAGTAGAGCATTCAAACGTGAGGAAATACAGAACTACATTTGCCTGTGCAACTTTGATTTGGCTTATCTATGGCTGTCCTTTACAATTGGACCATCTTTTGTTTTGTGCACAAAATCTACAGCTTTATCAGATAATGGGTATGGGTTTGTCTGGGTTTTAATCCTTTTTTAATTAATTGTAGAGTCTTCTGGTAGTATATTGCTCATTAGCCAGCTCTGTTCCAGAACCTAATTCTGTCATGGGAGTTTTATATATTTAGTTACCTGAAATATTATAGTTCTCATGTTTGTTCTAACATATGTAGAAGTGGTACGAGTAAGATGTATGCCTCTGGGTGGAGGGATAAAGAGTGTTTACTATTAACAGACTCAAACTGTTCATTTCCTTCCTTCTGTGGGTTCCCATAGACTAGACTATAGCAAGTTCTGCTCCTACACAATTTTTCTGAGTTTAGTATATTATTAGTCACAAGATAAACCTGGCTTCATGCTAAGCTTTTACCTAGTAACAAAGCTTTTCTTAAAACCCATTGAAATGCTTTTCACCCTATGTACATAGTTCGGTTTCTGCCACACAGTCCTCTGCTAGTACTATACATATGTAATGTCTTTTCCAAATCACAGTAGGTGGGAGCTTGTTTGAGAATACACTGGAACATGCAGTAGCATTGAAGTTCTAGGCAGTGACTGTTAAAAATTCTTGGAAACACTAAGACATGTTTAAAAGCCAGATGGTTCAGGAAGCTAACAAGTGATTAGCTGGCACCAAAACATGGGACAATGACAAGAGTGAAAAGGGTTATCCGCTGCAGCTTGCTTTTTGAAATGAGAAAAATGGAAATGATTTATGAATGCAAACATGAAGGGGACAGCACTTCACGAAGGGTTTTGAACTGCAGAGTTGTGGAGTGCCTGCCTTTTCCTAAGGCAGGATAATACCTAGAAATACAGCCAGTAGGTGAGGTTACCAGACTGACATCTTGCCTGAAACAACAAAATTACCTTATTTAATTTCTGCCAACAGGCATAATAGAGTAAGAAATCTTAAGCCTAAAGGAAAGAGAATCATTGTGTCCCCAAAAAGATGGACTGCTTTCTCATGGCATTTTGTTAAGGACAGGCTGCTCTCTATGCAAAGCTGAGGGAGTGCCCAGAGAAGTAGCAGCACGGCCAACGGATGCAGTTCATCCTTGTCAGGATGGCACTCTGTTCCCAGGATAAACAAGCAAAATACATCTGAATGAACAAGTGAGAACAAAATTTTAAATATGAGCCTCAGCTTGGGTAAAAGCCTGGAAAATTATAAATTTAGTTTTAAAAATTCTAGAATTACCTGCTAAAAATCCTCAGCAGAGACCTTCAAAACGACTATTATCATCTGAGCAGTATATTCTAGTTAAGTTTTAAAGAAACGCAGCAGAACTTGATCTTGATAAATAACTTGTGTGCAGGATCTAAAGCAGTTTTGTTAGGATCTCCAGCAACACCATCACTCCCTCTCTCAACAATTCTGTGGTTGGCATCATACCAACAGTATCAACCCTGCAGGTTGTGTAACAAGATAATGATGCAACCCTTAGGGATGAAGGTGGAGGTGCTGGTAGGATGACAAACTCCCACCACCAGCATACAATAAGAAATAATTGAGATTAGGTGAGGCTGCATTCACACATGAAAACATTAAAAATACTGTTTATTAACAATCACAACTAATTAAACTGAATTTGTATATATTATGTAATTAACAGATTAGAAATCATGAAGAGACCTGTGTGACTGTCTAGTCTGACTTCCTGTACAGTGGAAAGCAGATTTCCCTGAACTAGTTCCTCTCTCAACTAGATTGTATCATTTTTAAGGGAGAAATATCACATCTCCCTATAAATATCGGCAGAAAAGTCACCATAATTCTTGGTAAATGGTTACTTATTGGTAGGTCTCAATGATTAATTATGGGTAAATATAAATTAAGATCACAGGTCTTGGATCTTTCTCTTCTAAAGTGAAGCCATGTATTTTTAAACATATATTTACTATGAAGATGCATAAAGGGCCCCCATTATCTTTCTCTTTGATAAGCTAAATAGATGGAACTTCTTGAGCCCCACGTTAGAAGGAGAGTATCCTAATGCTTTAATCATGTCTCATGTCTATTCTATGCAATCCCTCTAATTTTTCATCACTCTTTTTGAATTTAGGACACAAACCCCATGTGCAACATTCCAATTTGCCTTGCTTCAGTGTGAAATACAGAGGATGTATAAACCACTCTGTTTTTTCTCAATATTTACTTTCTTGGGCAACCAAGAGTTAGATTCCTTCATCTAGTCACGATGTCAGAAAAGCAGCAATTGTGGTCTACTACTCTTCATTTCCTTTTCAGTGACTCTGCTTCCCAGGAGAGCACTCCCTGTGAGATTTGCTCAGCCCTTGTTCTTTCCTGAGAATATGTTACACTTATTTATCCATGTAAGGCAAAACTGCTTTCACACTAATTGTGTAGAAGACTAAGGCACAAAGGGACTTATCAGAGGCTACCATGAAGTATTTGTGAAGACAGAAACTGAGGACAGGACAGGTCTCCTGAATCCCATACTGACACTAATACTGCATATTTACATTTGAAGTTGAATCGCAAAGGCCATGACCAGATGCATTGTCAGCTGATAGATACAATCCCAGTATCAGACTGGATGCTGTCATTTCTCTTCAGATGCATTTAAAACTCTCCTGGTGAAACAAAAAGTCAGGGCTTGAACTGTTTAGCCTGCCAGAAGTAACCATGTTGTACCTTCTCCTTCATTAATAATCTCATACAAATTTAGAAAATAAAGTATTTTCCCAAACAGGAGGAAAATATGATCAAATCGGAAATACAGACAAAGGAAAATGTTATCTTAGCTAGTTCTTCCTTGTCATTTTGTATGGTAACTTTTACTGCAATGGTGCTTTTGATTTTGTCCTGTATCTCCTACTGTAGGGAACCGAGAAAGTCTTCAACATCAGTCTATGTTGCGTAGAGCGCAAAACTTATTGAACCATGTAGACAAAGCAAAAGAACTACTGTAATAAAAGATCTAACTTAAGACCAGGTTTCATGATGAGTTTCATTTCTTCATTCAGTCAAACCCTGTGCAGCAGACAAGACTGGCTCTGACAAGCTTCTACTGTAAAATGCTATAAAAGAGGCTGAAATCTAGGCCAGAGCTAGGGGTAGTTCTTGGGAAGCTCTCTGGATTTCCTGGAGGGCAAGGTGTGGCTCTGTATGTGGGCGGTAAACGCCAGTGATCTTCTGTTACTAGTAATTAGGTGCAGCTTGAGTTTCATTAATAAGTTACATATGCATACTGGAAAAGAGAGTCTATCTGACACTGGGATTATTATATGTTGCTAGCTAAATGTCTTACAATGTTCATTACCTTTGTTATTTTGAGATTAGCATTTTTAAATGTCTGACAGCATGTTCATATTTTATCAACGTATAAGAAAAAAGTTCTGCCCGCTGAGAATTTATACTATAAAGGGGAAGGGAACCTCCTGATAACTCTCCAAATTATCCCACCAATCTGTTTAATATTTTGGACCTCCTTCTTGCATTAGCATTTGTTTTTATTAGCTTTGGTCATTTTGCTTTTGACACTGCTATATCTCTACCAAATACGGAAATACGCTTCCCAAAAAGTTATCCTGAAGTGAACACCCAGCATGGAAATACCAGTCTTAAAAGATTTGATAAAACAATAAAGAAAGGAAACACAGCCTTATCAGGGGAAAGGGGTTGAGTAGCCTTAAATAAAAGACATACTGCAATTCTAGTGACTGTTCATCAAAATTTAGCAATACAAACAGGAACAAAAACCTGTAATGTAGCTAAAAATGTCTTAATAATTAAAAAATTATTTTTAAAATCCACTCATTGCAGTCTCTACATCCTATCTGAATATTATGGCAGATATTCTGAAATTCTTATAAAACATTTAAAAGGGGTTTTTGCTCCATTTTGATATTTCATAGCATCATAGGTTTTCAGGCCAGAAGAAAGCACCATGATTCTCCAGCCTGACCTTTTGCATAGTACAGGTGACAATTAGATCAGGTGATGTCTACACAACTTCTGGTGGAGCTAGAACACTTCCTTTGGAAAAAAATCCACCTTCTTGATTTAAAGATTCCAAGTGACTTCACAGCCCTATATATCTATATATTTTCCAAGGCTTAGTTAGTCTAAGGGCTTGGGCGTTTTTTTTTAATCAAAAAATGTCTCTTAGCTCAGCTTTGAAACACTGTATTTTTTTAAAAGATTTGTCTTCTGAACTGAAGATTTCTATGATAACAATTTTTCCCTTATTTATGTAATATCAGGAGAATTATCCCTTATGTGATTCATTGATGGGCTAAAGAGATTAAGCTTTTTAAGTCTCTTCTGTAAGAAGGTTTTCTAGATCCCAAATCAACCATATAGTTCTGCTTAACCAGTTTCTCAATTTTTGCCTTGGTATCAGGCCAAGACATACTGCTCCACCAATGAAATCCCCATTACTACAGTGTGCTCCCCACATTTATCCACCAGAATAGCATTTTTGTGTGCTCCTAATTGCTCTTCTGTATCTCTAAATTTCGTAATGCAGTCCTCCATCAGATAACTGATCTACATTTTTCCTTCCTACAAATACTAGCCTGCACTTAACTATATTAAAATGCGCATTGTTCAAGATAGCTCATCTTACCAAAGGTTCTGGTAATGCTGCAGAATAAGTCCTTATCATATATCATTTCACAACTTTTGTTTCTTCTTATGAATTTGTAAACTAAGTAATATATGTTACCATCCATTTATAAATCACAGAATATTAGGAGTTGGAAGGGACCTCAAAAGATCATCTAGTCCAACCCCCCTGACACAGCAGAATTCCCTAGACCAGGTCACACAGAAGCGCATCCAGATGGGTTTTGAATACCTCCGTAGGAGGAGACTCCACAACCTCTCTGGGCAGTCTGTTCCAGTGCTCTGGCACCTGAACTGGGAAAAAATTTCTACGTTTATTCATACGGAATCTCTTATGCTTCAGCTTACAGCCATTGCCTCTTGTTCTATCACTGGGCTTCACTGAGAAGAGCCTGACCCCATCCTCCCGACACACACCCTTCATATATTTAAAAGCATAGATGAGGTCACCCCTTAGCCTCCTCTTCTCCAAGCTAAAGAGACCCAGCTCCCTCAGCCTTTCCTCAGAAGGAAGATGTTCCAGCCCCTTCATCGTCTTTGTGGCTCTGTGCTGGACTCTTTCCAGCAGTTCCCTATCCTTCTTCAACTGAGGGGCCCAGAACTGGACACAGTATTCCAGATGCAGCCCTACCAGGGTAAAGAGGAAGAAGAACCTCTCTTGACCTACTAGCCACACCCCTTCTAATACACCCCAGAATCCCATTGGCCCTCCTGGCCACAAGAGCACACTGCTGGCTCATGGTCATCCTTCCATCCACCAGGACCCCCAGATCCCTTTCCCCTTCACTGGTCTCCAACAGCGCAGTCCCCAACCTATACTCAATACTTCTGACTTCTTAATAATGCCAAGAATAAAATGATCCTGACTATTTTTTCCCAATTTAAAATGCAAAGTATCTACTAAGAACTAAAAAGCAATATAGCCAGACACTGAAATGTATTAAAATAGAAGAATATTTAAGCAATATACTTCTGTTAATTGTTGATAACATGTATTGATACCATGGAGTTAAGAGTGATCTGCAAGGTGAACAACAGTTTCACTTGAGGTATTTTACTCTGTAAGAAAACAGTTACCTTATTTCTATAATAACACCTACAAAGTATGCTGCAATAATTTTGAGCAAGGAAAAAATTCTTAAGATGTCTGTGGGCAACTTGCAAGCAGAAGAAGTGGCAAAATTATTTGCTATACCAAGTTCTATATATTTAAGAGTATTATTCCACTACAGTGCAAATATACCTTAATATAAAATAACAAGGAATCAATAAATGAAAACACAAGGTAGCATATTCTGAAAAATATCTGACTAGAAATGAGTCATACTTTAGTGTTGGATAAACTCTTTCTTCAGTATGTGAAGGAATGAATATTAAGGTAGCCCAAGCTATGTGTAATTGCCACCAGCAGAGATACTGGCATTACTTCCTACAAAGAGGACCACACCCCCTCAAGAAACACAAGTTTTTCTCCTTACCTACAAAGTTGATGAAATGTTGCCATTGACTACCTTCCCTTTTACAGTTCTTTCAAGAAGGACAGCGATCTCCAGAAGCAGCAAAATACCAGCTTGGAAACAATAGATGCTTTTCAGTACTTTGCCATGGGCAGCTGTTTGCTAAACTTCTCCAAAAGTCTACATGTATCAAATCACAGTTTCCTTGTTGATAGAATTTCTCTTTGGGGAAGTATTCCAGTTTTCTGCACTAGGCACTTGAAGCTCCAGCAAACTGGGTGGGGTGGTGTTTTTTTGGTTTGGTATTTTTTTTGGTTTTGTTTATTTGTGTAGTGTGGTGCTTTTTTTTTGAATGTTTGGTTGTGGGGTTTGGGGGTTTTGTTGTTGTTGGGGTTTTTTTCTTCTTCCTTCCCCATACAATTAATGCATTATCTCGTAGTTTTAATTTACTAACTAACCAGAAGTGCTGACAGACTTGTAGCAACACCCAGTATTCACCAGGCTTATCTGCCCATTAAGATAATGGACAGCTAAGCCATCTTGATAGGTTCTGTGGGAAGGAATTATTGTAATGTTGGTGATAACTACATGTTTAATACTGTTTAAAGTAGCTATAGAGTATTTTTTTTTTTAATTCTAATGAGCTTTAAAACCTGACATTCACATTCAGCACACTATGGAATTTCCATAATTTTAAAATAGCTTCAGTTGGAAGAATGAAGACAGTTCTCACCTCTGAAAAACCTGTGGGCTTGTGGTTTGATTGTTCCATTAAAAGGCAAGATGTTATTCTCAGTCTCCAGAGGCTGGAAAATCCTGTCTTCTGTATCAGATGTGAACACTTAAACTTTTGAACTACCAGCTAAGGAAAGCTACTATTTGCTTCACAGTCAGTGCTGTTAGTACCTGAAAATGCCTGCCAGAGGCTGCAAGCAAGAGTGCAAAGAACATCCGTTCTGAGTATCCTGGTAAGGCTCAGACATGATCAAAGCTGTACTAACTGCTCTGCAGTCTCAAGGCTGAGGTGCTTACAGGCATAACAAATCCCAGACCTTTGGGGTACAACTTCATTATCCACACAGCATCATGAAGGGATGGGAGAACTAGCTTTGAATGCAGTAAGAAGACACTAAGACACTTACTGCACTTGTCTAACTTCAGCAATCTGCTCCTGACAGCCCTCCTGGGCAGCTGAACAAAGGATGCCTGTTACAACAGCATGCAACCATACTGGAAGGCCCCAACTCCTATTTCTGCTCTGTGTTATCTTATGCCATTTAAATGTATGAGCTTCTCTGACTTAGCTTGACTACCAGTATGTAGCACTAACCTCAACAATTCAGATATATTCTTCACCACCAACAGAAATTTCAGAGAGCCTACAGGTCTTGCAGCAGGTTTTGAGGGCCATAAATGTAGACCTCAGGAAAGCAGGCACTTGAAGGAATCTTAAGCCACTTCACTGCTTATTTGTATTTTGTTGTGACCTCATGTTCCTTGTATTTTCCCTCTCACCAGTTTTAGATTAGTTTTAAACAGATGACAATTCAGTTTCTCACTGTGTAACTTGCAGGATTTTGTCCTAGAGAAAAGTCAGCCACTTCTCTCTTGTCCTCCACTCCACTAACACACGAAGAATCCTTAGAACTGAGACTTTACAGAATCTGTGTTCTTGAATCTTGTGATCTTCGAATTACTATTACAGTTGTTGTTTATCTGTTTTTATAGCAACCACAAAGGATTGTGACACATTGATTCCAAAGGGAATTGTTTTGCCATATAACAAAGCAATGAAACTACAGTCAAAATAAATCCATTTTAAAGACATATACAACAGCATTTTGTTTTATTTTTCAAGTTAAACGGTATTGTATAGGAAGAATCCTGTAGGGCATCTCTCTCTTCCAGCATAGATGGCTTGTTTAGTTTGGAGCGCTGCCTTTGCTGGGGCACTTTTTTCAGTATAATGAATCTTGAAGACAAGTAGTATGTCCTTTCTACCTTCAGGTAATGAAACTAAGAAAAACAAAACAGGAAAATAGCAAGATGTTGGGTTTAAAATCTGTTCTCTTTCTAACAATTCTTGAATCCGGAGGCACCTTACCCTTTTTTCTCGTCTCCTTCCATAAATATTTTCTAATTTCATGTCCTTTCTCCAGATGAATTTTTCTCCTTTAACTGAGATGCAAAATATTTTTCAGTTGGTTAAGATGACAGAACAGCAAAACCCCTGCTGCTCTATTGATACAACTCAAAAAGATGCTTCCACTATTGCAGCTGGGTCAGTGGTAATTTATAGAAATGTTTCCTCCAAAATTCCTTAGAGCTAACGTTAAATAAACGTCTTCATTCATCACTCTCCACTGCAGACCGTGTTGGTTTATACAAATCAAAGCTACTGGTGTTTTCTGTTTGATTTTGTTGTTGTTTTGGGTTCTGAGTTTGGTTTGGTTTGGTTTTTAATCCAGCAGCTTCTTTGAAAACATGGTTTCCAGTCAATGCTACATTAGTTGTAAAAAAAAACCCCAAAAATGTGTCCTGGTTAAAATGTTATTTGCACAGAGCAGGGCTCAAAGTTAAGATCAGCAAAAGACCCTGGAACCTTCTCTATGAAGAAATTAATACTATGCATGTATTTAGTAGTTGGGCCTTCTACTGAAGTTATAACTGTACCTTGTTAGTAATTTTATTTTTACCAAGTCTACAATGTGTTTCTGATGTCCTTTTATTGTCTGACTTCTATCCTAGGAAGTTCTACTATTGTGTATCATTAATTTGTTCCTGTGGGTCCTTGGAAGAACAGTCTATGAATAATCACAGAATCACAGAATCATTATGGTTGGAAAGGACCCTCAAGATCGATAGCCCTACACTACTCTTACCCCTAAATCATCCCCTGAAGAAACACATCTATCCTCTTCTTAAAAACCTCCAGGGATGGTGACTCCACCACCTCCCTGGGCAGCCTATTCCAATATCTAACCACTCTTTCAGTAAAGAAATTCTTCCTAATATCTAATCTAAACCTACCCTGGCTCAGCTTAAGCCCATTCTCTCTAGTCCTGTCACTAGTCACAAGGGAGAAGAGGCCAACACCCGCCTCCCTAGAATGGCCTTTCAAGTAGCTGAAGAGAGCGATAAGGTCTCCCCTCAGCCTGCTCTTCTCCAGGCTAAACAAGCCCAGCTCCCTAAGCCTCTCCTCATAAGGCCTGTTTTCCAGACCCCTGACTAGCTTAGTTGCCCTTCTCTGCACCCTCTCTAGTAGCTCAATGTCCTTCCTAAACTGCGGTGCCCAAAACTGCACACAGTACTCGAGGTGTGGCCTCACCAGTGGCGTGTACAGTGGCAAGATCACCTCCCTGCTCCTACTGGTCACACTATTCCTGATGCAAGCCAGGATGCCATTGGCCTTTTTAGCCACCTGGGCACAGTGCTGACTCATGTTCAGCCGGCTGTCAACCAGCGCCCCCAGGTCCTTCTCTGCTGGGGAGCTCTCCAGCCACACCTTCCCGAGCCTGTAGCGCGGCTGGGGGTTGTTACGCCCAAAATGCAGGACTCTACATTTAGCCTTGTTAAAACTCATCCCATTGGCCTCTGCCCATCTATCCAGCCTATCTAGATCCCTCTGCAGAGCCTGCCTACCCTCAAGCAGATCGACACTCCCACCCAGCTTAGTGTCATCTGCAAACTTACTAAGGGTGCACTCTACCCCCTCATCCAAGTCATCAATAAAGATGTTGAACAGGAGAGGCCCCAACACTGACCCCTGAGGGACACCGCTCGTGACCAGCCGCCAACCTGACTTGACTCCATTGAGCACAACCCTCTGGACTCGGCCATCCAACCAGTTTTTGATCTTCTTGCTGGGAGGGAAAAAGATGTGGCTTTTTCCACATGTAAGGACTCATCGAGCTATTGCAAATTGGAACTACAAATAACTTAGAAGTCACTATTAGCTCCGCTAACAGCAGTGATGAAAATCTCTCCTAATGACTTTTAGAGATACCCTTGCAGTCTCAGATATTTGAATCAACTGGTGAGATAGTTACAGAATGTCCTTGGTTAATGTATTCTCAACTAAATCCCCCAAAACGTTAATTACCATGGAAACTATTTATCCTGAAGGCACTAAGAATAGCTGAAATATTTTCTTTAATAAAAATGGGTGTGAGGTCAGAAAAATATGAGATTGTGAATAATGATGCCTTTGATCTTTCATTTACTTCTGTGCTAAGTTGAAATAACCTCAGTGTAGCAAGTTGAGTTAGAGTTAAATTCATGTATAGGACAGAAGTAGGCTTGAGATATTGTCTAGTCCAGGCTGCTTCTAGATCTTTTTCCATTATCTCCATGTGTTTATGTTAAAATATTTAATTTTCGCTTTTTCAGTAAGAGAAGTTTAGTAATGCAAAATAGTATTTGTTTATAAAATTTGTAGACATATTCCAAGCTTTGAGACAATCCTTGGGAAAAATGAAATCAATCCCACTGAGGCTCAGAATTTTGCAGTATGAGACTAAAAAAGCCTCTAATTTAGTCCAGGACCCCAAAATCCCCTGAGGACTCAATTTCTGTAAAACGTAGTCTTCACTGTCCAGCAACACTTGCACAACTCTTAAGCTGAAAAATCAGCTCAGGAACAGAAAAACTGTAATTTCTAGCTTTACATGAATTAAATCTCTTTCATTAGTTGTAGGGGTTCTCAATTTATTTTAGTCTAAGTTTTAACATGCTTTAATGGAATAAAAATATTTTTTAAGGAACATTACCATCAAAAACCCTTTTAAGCAGATTCTCCCCACAACCTAACTCAGTGTGACCAAATGTGTGAATGTGAAATGTGTACACAGAACACTCCGCTGGGTCATGAGGCTGCCATCATTTACGAAAATCCATCAGCACTGTCACGTTTGCTCAGAGCTTCCCATTTTGATATTGTTAACCCTGATTACAAGTTACACTTCAGTGACAACTTGTATTAAACATTCTCATCTCAAGGTCTGTTGCCTGCTGAGCAATGGGTTTAGCCATTCTAGAGGTTGCCATTGCCGAGAAGCAACAGACTCTGCAACAGCTCGGTCCGGCGCACTGCCTGAGTGCGCTCAAGCCCAGAGCGAGACGGGGCTGGGCCTTTCCGCAACTCAATGCACGTCGGCCACCACCGTGGCCTAGCCACGTCTCGACGCTCTGAGCACGACAGCACTCGCTTTTAAGACACTACTTTCTCGCCAGGCAGAGCCGCAGCTGCTTTCAGGCGCCTCTTCAGCGAGCGTGCGCTGCCAGCAGCCGCCACAAGCACCAGGCCGCTCCCCTCAATCCCTCTGCACCCTGCGCGCGCGCGACGAGAACCCTTCCCGTCCTCCGGCCGGCGCCGGCGCAGCGCGTGCTCTGTCTGGGTCAGAGGTCAAGGGTCAGGGGGTGGGTTCCCGCCGCGGCGGCAGCGGCAGCGGCAGCATGGTCGGCGACGGCAGCTGCCCGGTGGGCAGTGTGGCGGAGGATGGGGGGCCGTCGGTTTCGGAGCGGGTTCTCTTTCCGCCGACCTTCAGCGTGTCCGAGATCAAGAACAAGCAGCGGCGGCACTTCATGTTCCTTCGCTGGAAGCAGCAGCAGAGGAAGGTGGGGCAGGGCACGGCGCGGCGGCCTTCACCGGAGGGCAGGGAGGCCTTGGCGGGGCGGTATGTCTGGCTAACGGATCGCTCTCTCTTTCCGACTAGGAGAAACTGGCCGCCAAGAAGAAGAGGAGGAAGGAGCGAGAAGCCCTCGGGGACAAAGTAAGGGCGCCGTGTCGTGGAGAGGCAGTCGCCGCTGCATGGTGGTGGTGCTCCCCCGCGAACGGGAAAGAGCTCGTCTTGGTGATAGTTCTTCAACTCAGCCTGGTGCTGGAGGTTCTTCAGATTAGTGAGTGAAACCGTTTCTCCACAGACTTCAGTGAAGTGGAGCAGTGACCTCGGTGTTTGCTGGCCGTAGTAGCCTTCGGGGATGCTGTGTAGTGGAGAGATCCCATGCAGCTGAGCTTAGAAACGTTGTTGGTACTGTGTTAAATGTCCCTGTAATCGGACAGGGTGACTTTTAAGCTAATAATGGTATAAAAGCAAGACCCTCCTGAAAAGCCTTTTCTGACCAGACCTTGCCCAGAGCGGTTGTTATCTTGTTTCCAAGACTAGAAACAAACGAGGGGTTTGCTGCTTTTTTCTGAACTAGTCAAAGCATATTGACATTTGAAAGGAGTTGTGAGTTACTTAGTTACCATAATCTCACAAGAACAGTGTAAGGAAACAGAGTAAACAGTATAGGGGTTTTTTTCTTCGATGAAACAGAAGTGGATAGAAAGTTGCCCTCTTGGTGTTGTTTTTGTGTTGAAACCTTGTTCCTTAATTAGACTGAAATTAAGCAGCGTCACTGTTTGAGATGCATCTCTTCCATGTGATGGTGTCTGGTATGCAGATATTTGCACATACTTTTAATCAAGGCAATGTTATATCTTCTTTCTTAAAAGCTGGCATAAAATAAATAATATTTGGAATTCTGTGTAGAAATACACACCATATCATGGTGGTATGAATGTTTTCTGCAGTACACGAGAATTACAGAGTGTTATACTAATAAACTTATTTATTCTAGGCACCTCCAAAAGCCATACCAAAGACTATTGAAAATCAGAGAGTGTATGATGAAACTACTGTAGATCCCAATGATGAAGAGGTAACTACTTGATTTCTGCAGATGGTATTAAGTTAACCATTTTTGTTTTCCAGGAAGGGACATAAAATGGATTGATGAAACTTAACATTCACCACTCTTCTGTTAAGGTGTTGATGAATTACTTTTTATATGTGATGTGTTCACTAAGAGGTGATGTCATTCTTTCATTATCTACATTAGGTAATTGCCTTTTGCATTTACTGTTATTGATGGTAAGACCTACCAATGTTCATCACATTAGATTCTTAAAAATACAAAACCCACATGCTTTGTGATGATAAATTATAGGATAGGTTCTGTGAATTGCAATTTTTTTTACTAAATTCAATTTAATCAGGATTTAGATCAGATT
This sequence comes from Galbula dea, assembly GCA_013399015.1. Lineage (NCBI taxonomy): Eukaryota > Metazoa > Chordata > Aves > Piciformes > Galbulidae > Galbula > Galbula dea. The sequence continues at coordinate 317,141 of VWZX01011112.1, forward strand.
CAACAGTTGTTCTTCAATTCTTTCATATGTGATGAATTAAAAAAACTTTTCTTCCAGGTTGCTTTTGATGAAGCAACTGATGAATTTGCACCATACTTCAACAGACAGACAGTTCCCAAGATTCTTATTACCACATCAGACAGACCTCGTGGGGTATGTGTGTTTTGCTTGGAGAGTTCTGAGCAGATGACTGATTATAAGATACCAAGGTTTTCATACCATGATTGGTAAATTAAACCTGAAAATAATAGCTTTCACATGGCTTTTTTCTGACGTTTTATTTAGTGACTGTTAGTAACCTTGTACATGTATGTAGTCTATTAGTTTCTGTATTACTTTGTTTCCTTCAGAACAAACAACTTCATGCACGTATTCTTGTCTGCATTACCTAATTGGGGAGATAACTGACGTTTGTTAAATCCATAGAAGTGGTTTATAAAAAAAGGGAAAAGTACACCTCAGTTTATCTGGAAACTCAGACATTAGTACCTAAAGCTGGCGGTTACATTGTATTTCGAAATGTTCTGAATATTTTGTAAATCAATGTCCTTAATAAACAATGAGTTTGGAGGCTATGCTTTGGAGGAAAAAAGCCTTTCAAAAGAAAAAAAAAAAAGTCCCCAGTGTGCTGCAGTCTTTACTGCAATGTTTTTTTTTTTCCACTGACTGAAGTAATTTAATAGCCTGTTTTCAAATGTTGTACTGAGATACAGGAAGAAATAGATCATCAGGGGGCAGTTGGAATGAACAATCCTCCATTCCCCTAATACTTGAATTTAGCACTGTATTTACCACATTGCAATATAACTCATCTGTTTTGCAGAGAACAGTGAGATTCTGTGAACAACTGTCTACTGTTATACCTAACTCACATGTCTACTATCGAAGAGGTCTGGCTTTGAAAAAGGTTATTCCACAGTGCATTGCAAGGGACTTCACAGATTTAATCGTCATTAATGAAGATCGCAAAATCCCAAATATCCTTTTATGAAATTATTAAAATAGACACACTAGCTCTGGGCCCATTAGGGAAGAAAAGAATTTTGTAGTGTGCATTAAAGATCTGCTTTATTCTGGATTTTTCTGTCTTCACTGTGCAGCTTGAAGTGTTAACTACAAAAATCACTGTGCCAGTTTGAATATCTGATGGCTAACGGAACTTGGAATTATTAAAGAAAGTGTGTTGGCTTTTTTATTAGTTTGCAATGCATAGACTAACATTGTTGTTTCAGTTAATTTAACAGTTTGATTAATTAAAAATTTAAATTAATTAAAATCTTCTGACCAGGAAGTTCCATGTAGTTTTGCTGATCGGATAAAACATAACCAATTAATAAGTGAGAACAGAAAAGAAGCTAACTCTGATTACCTGTTGAAACAAAATTTAATGGACATACATCCACTAGAACACTAGGCACCACGTCCTAGAACACTAGATAACTGGTTTGTGAACGTTTGTTTGAAAATAAAATGATACCTTGTAAATGAATAATAGGCTATGGATAGAATAGTGTACTGTAGAATTGCATTTTGCAGAAAGTGTTCCTCTGGAAATTCCAGGTTGAATTTTACTAGCCTTTTTTTTTTTAACTCGGTGAACAGATGGTCTTGTCCTAAGTCATCTGCCTGATGGTCCAACTGCTCATTTCAGAATGAGTAGTGTCCGACTGCGTAAAGAAATAAAGGTGAGGATCCCAACAACATTTAAAAAATGGGTAGTCTGTTTAATGGTAAGTACATTCAGTCTGCTTGAACTGTCAACTGGTTTTCAGTAGATGTAGTTCCTAGTCTTGAATAAAACCTAGTTTTCCTTGGTCTTACAAACTTGTTACCTCTTCTGTAGTATTGCTTACCTAGCCCTAAATAATTTTCAATAAAATGTTTACTTTCTTTTATGAAATAAGTCATCTTTAAACTTAATCTGTTCTTATTAAGGAAGAATCCCATATACTCCTAGTTGTTAGCAGTATAGAGAAGAAACTCCTGTGATAGGTAGACTGTCATTTTTTGCTGTAACGAGCGCTGCCAGGAGTGGAAATCGGTGCAGGAGAGTGGAAATGTAAAATTACTCATTTGTACTTCTTCATTCAGTTGTTACTGTTGAACCAAAGATCCCTGTTACTATGTGCTCTTTTGCTTCTGTGTAAACTTAGGTTGTTTTAAAAAAATTATTAGAGCACATTATCAGCCCTGTTACAACAAGCTGGCCCTGTCTGTCTTACCCCTATTATTTCACACTCTTCTTTGATAATATATTAAAATCCTCTTGCATTTAATCTATTCTCTGCACTCTTATCTGTTTCTTTTCAGCGAAAAGGGAAGGAGCCCACAGCACATGTACCTGAAGTCATCCTGAATAATTTTACAACGCGACTTGGCCATTCTGTTGGTCGCATGCTGGCTTCTCTGTTCCCACACGATCCTCAGTTCATTGGAAGACAAGTAGCTACCTTTCACAACCAGCGAGACTACATCTTTTTCCGATTCCACAGGTGGTTATTTTCCACAAAACTCACAAATGAGAGAGAATGTGCTTAAAACTTACTTCCTAATTTTTAATTTTTCTTTCTCAAGATACATCTTCAAGAGTGAAAAGAAAGTAGGAATTCAAGAACTTGGGCCACGTTTTACATTAAAGCTGAGGTCTCTTCAAAAAGGAACCTTTGATTCCAAATTTGGAGAATATGAATGGATTCATAAGGTACGTCTAAGTAATGATAATTATCCTGCTTGGGAAAGGAGACTAAATCTGACATGCAAGATCTGAGCCTAAAAAAGCAGTATAAATGCAGTTCTCCATTTGGAAGTGTTTAACTGAAATAGTTACAAGGTACATTCTGAGAAATATACAAAGTAGAAGCATTCTGCTCTAGTGCAAGTCAAAAATGGCAAGGATGAGGAATATCAATGTACCCTGATTACTTAGGTGCAGAATATTAATTTCTTCATATATAGATATAAGCAACTATGAAAAATGCTCCCCTGGTAAAAGGTATTATTGGAAGCCTAGTAAACTTGATTAGAGCTATTTTTGTGCAAGGTTGGTGCAAGAGTCGTAATGTAACAATTATTAAGCTGTTTACGTAAATGTCACTTCTTAACAGTGAATAGAAAGTAACACTGACCTCTGCACATCTTTAAGTGAAATGAAGCATTACTCTAGGCAATGATAATTTACTTTTCCAGTTATTTCTACCATGAAATTGCAGTCAATTGGCAAAACTTAGGAGCAGTCAAGCTACACCAGGAGGAAAATTCTTATATTCCTGGTGTAGTCCATGAAGTGGATAACCTTGTTTATTTTAAAGATGCTTTGTCTACTGTCAGTAAATGGAGAACTGCTACATGTCCTCTAGTTCAAAGTCAGTAATCTTCAATTATTCTCCCTTATTAGTCATGAAAGCTGACTATAAAGACTGAACTACCATATAAGTGTGACACATTTCACTGCCTATCCTACTGGTCATCCTTGTTTGTATTCTGTGACATGAATTTGCTAGTTAATAGCCTCTCTTTTAAATTTCAGCGCCGAGAAATGGACACAAGTAGAAGAAAATTTCACTTGTAAGGGGATAGCTATCTGCCAATTGCTGGTGACCAGAAGAAAAACCAACTGCTGTGAACTATGGAATTTCTCAGACTCTCAACTAATGATAGTAATACTGAAGAGTATCTCTGCAGAAAGACAAATGCAAACATTAGAACTTCCTACAGGAACACATCAAGTTGGATGGCATCTTTTTGTTTGTCACTAAATCAAACATGACACGGACAGTGACTCTTTCCAGTTTAGCAGGAAAATGTCAGAGCAGCCTGTAGCTTAGCTATCACTGAAGATTTGCCATGACTGCTGTTGTGCTGTAGAGAAAAACTACATATGGCAACATCAATGACTAAATATTTTTGTTAAAGATAGATATTTTCAAAATAAAGTATTTCTAGTTATACACCTTTTTTTCTGTTGAGAGCTAAACCCAGATCTCTTCTGTTATTCAGGTAAGAGCTATTTTAAACCTCTTCCTAGCTTACAGTATGCTGTTCCCTGACAGTATGGTGATACGGTTTTCCAAAAATGGTCTCCTGTGTAGAGAACATTGAGAAGACTGTATACAATCCAGGAAGTCTGTAGTATTTTATTTCATTAACATCTTGCATAAAGCAGCCACGTTGCTGAAGTTACAAAATTCAAATGCTTGGCTCCTGCAGGTATCTCTTCTGTAATGTTGTATTTAGAAGAGGCATATACTGAAAGCAGTGATATTCTCATATAAAAAACCAAACATCGACAGGAAAGAATAATTCGTAAAGCAAGCTTACAGAAGTACATAAAGTTACCTCATCTAAAAATGCTGCTCAGTTCAACTTGTGACATCTCTGAGCAGGGTTTCTCCCCCCCTCCCCCCCCCAAAATCTTGAAAATGCTTCTTCAGCCTCATTGCTATACTCAAGTTGGTATTACCTGCAGAATAAACTACTCTTCTGCCTGAAGTTTGCACAGTGAGTGGCAGCTAGAAAGCTTTCTGTCAATTTCATATGCAGCTACAGTAAGTGGTTTTTTTCTATTTACCTAAAAGTAAGATGGCTTAAGAGTAAGTCATGTACTAGAGTAGAATTACTCTTTAAGATAAAGAATAATTAACTTACTCTGTCTTTATTTGATGTCTATGATATGGGACAGCTGTATACTTGAATTACAAACTAACAGCCAAAAATTTTTTTTCTATTATGCCTCTAAGTATAGTATTGATGAAGCCTTGTTATTCTGTAAGACTGTGAACCCCAGGCAAACTTGTAGCAGCATGGAATGTTTAACAGACAGACTTCTGTATATGCTGTCCAGCTGCTGCAGGGTGATGCAGAAACTGGTGAAGCGTCAGCATATCCAGAAGTTAACCAACTTGGTACAGTAATTTCAAGACCAGACAAGACACTTTATTTTTTGCTTGGCATATAAAACTCATTCCCTTATGAAACAGAAGTATTGTAACTAGCATACAGTTCATCTGGAGAGGTAGATGGTAAAAAGTTTGACGACAGTAGCAATTTTACAGTTAGATTTGGCACATTAGGCTAAGCTTTTGTACAGACTTCAAACCAGGCCACTCCTTGAGGCACTCTGCTCATACACACATCAGCAGCTAGGAAACGGTGCTAAAGATCTGAAAAACAAAACCAAACTGTAGTTAGAAAAGTATCAATGCTAGATGAAGCAACTCTATATCTGAGAACATGTACCTACAGAGTATGCCATGGAGAGCTGTTAAAAAAAAAATCCTCTTTTCCACAGCTGTTTTATAAAACTATTGGTTTATAAAACTCTTTGAACTATGATGCCATCCCCAACCGTACAAGAAGATTATCAAAGCTGTTAACAAAAGAACTGAAGCTTAGTGTCTCCTGGAAGCTAAACTGCTAAGTGGAAGAACAGAAAAAGTTGTTCCCAGTAACTTGGTACCTACAGAAATGCCAAGCATCTACTTTGCCTTTGAAAAGCAGAGGGAGTCTGTGTAACTAACAAATCACACTTCCTCTTCACAGAGGCCTTGCTGACTCTGCAAACAAGAACTCCATTGGCTCTATCATGAAAACACAGGGACTACAAATAAGAAGTTGCCTATTGTAAAGAAGTGCTTGCAACAGATAGTGAAGGAAAAGAAATTTTCCATATAGGTAGTGTAACTAAAACTGTTGTTCTAATGACTTTTGCCTGTACCATCAGAAACAAATGCTCAGTTCCAAAATCAAAAAGATGGAAGTTAGTGGCTGTAATCGAGAAAGAAAACATTAAGCTTTTTATACTCTGTATACATGTGTATGAGAGAGGGAAAGTTATTTCCCAACATGCACACCCAGGAATTTCTAGACCTTGGAAAAGCTCAGTGGTGAACTGTATGTGCCACTGATTAAAGTAAGCTTTATTTGGCTTTTTATAGGTTATCAATCTATAATGCTTCCAGATCTGTTTTCTTCCTTCAATTACTGCTTAAAGCTGAAGCTGCAGTAGTGTGAACACAAGTCAGAATAGTGTATTTTAAATAAGAATAGTTGATAAAATTCATGATAGAGATAACTTTAAAATATACTTTTAATTTTAAAGCACCTTTCTGTTACACTGTTCTAATTCATTGCTCGAAACAATGGAGGAAGTGTTTTTGTTTGTTAAATAGTTAAATATCAGCCTCTATACTGCTACTACTCTGGTCTTTACTAGCATGAGCCACGTTGTTTATACATACGCTTTTTGGAGCTTTCTACCATCTGCTTGAGGGGAGAACAATTTTAACAACTCACTCTGCATGTGGTAATTTTCTGTAAAGCTGCCTAAATCTAGCAAACTACAGTTCTTTGGGTCATGAAAGTCAGCTACAAAACCAGAATTCTTCAAGGTTAATACTCACTATGAAATTTCTAAGGATTTCTATGATTCTGTGATTGTAAACTATATTTAACCGCATATCAGGTGCTTCAAAAGAACATACATTCTGTCACCCCAACAGATCCCAGAAAAGGGGGCAGTGAGGAAGAGGGTCATTGTAAAATTATCATCTGTTTACTGTGGGCAAAATATCAAATTACTGTGACTCACAGAGTCTTCGTGAGAATACAGTAGATCTAACATTAACCTTTCTAAATAGGTTAGTCTAAAGTCACCAGAATTTTCAAGGAATGCCTTATTTGCAGTCTTCACAGTGATAGCAGTAGTGCTAATGTATCTATAAAAGTATAGGAATGAAAATACAAACGAGTTTTCAACTGCTTTCTAGTTAAACTGCTAAACCGCTACCCATGTAGTAGCTCGAGTGGAGTATGAGCCTTGATACACTTCCTGGACAACATATTTTTTGCTTAGAGGGTGTGTCCTATAAGGGACAGTGCTCCTTGAGACCACCACTAACCTATCTTTGGAAGTACTCTTTATAAAGTTTAAGAACCAAGTCTACTTTATTTGCCACAACCAAGCTTTTACCCTACATGCTATGTGAGAAAAGAGAAATAATACCCTTAACACAGACGGAAGACAACAGCAGAATTACTGTCCAGACAGGTTAATCCAAATAGCAGCTCAGCAGTAGCTGGCCCCACTACTACTTTGCTAGAGCAACAGAAACTGGTGGAAACTGCAAGAGCTAAATGCTACTCGTAATACTTATGAACAGCACGTGTCTAGTACAGAGCTATGACCACAATAGGGGAGGAGGGGCCCAATAGCAGCTGCAGAAGTCAGATGTCTCTTCTGAATACTTTTAATACAGGCAGCCTCATTTAAAGCCAGCTATTTTTAGTGAGAGAACAGTTTATGCATTGTATTTCGAGAACTTACCACTGGAAGATACCAAAGTAGTTCATGTAATTACAAAAATGAACAAACTTTCTGGGGTCTGAATGGATTTGTACTTGATGATACTCCTGTCAGTAGAGGATCATGTTGTGCATTCTGCAAGCAGAACTGCTTCAAGTCTGCTGCAGCCTGAGAAACCTAGTAATAATAAAAGTTAGCATTAAAATTCACTGAACAGTCTTTACTGAGGCTGTAACTACATCAAAAATAATAAAGAATACTGCTACACAATTCGGCAATATAGCTTATGTAGATTTTTTGCAAGTTTCATAATTTTTTGTTTCTTAAAGACAGGAAGTTGTGCAATATTAAAGTAAGAGTTTATTTTTGAAAATTTTCAATTTAAACTTGTAAAGCCTGAAGCATGAAAGATAAGCAACATCTCAGAGATGGCTTTGTTAAATGTATGAAGACCCTTGTTACAGTAAAACTTGAAAAATACAGCCTATAGTTTCAGAAGCTTCATTTGACTGAAATGGCATTTCATCTTCCCTTGGAAAGCCATCCTTATGATGAGATACTGTATGGTTTTTTTGGTAGGCTATACAACCTAAAAATGGCAGTGAAAAACTCCTCTTGCTTTTCTTTGCTGTAACTCTCAACTCATAAAAAAGAACGATCAAGTTTCAGAAAGTAGCATCTTCACTGGTATCTTGTATTTGCAGTTTGCACAGAGTTTCTCTAATCTGACAGGGCCCTGTCTCACCCCGAAATGCAGAAGATAAATGCACTTAGTACGTCTTGCAGTGAAGTCTCCATTTTATAGTGTCAGGGCCAAGGCAACCTGTTGTAAACCCGACTCGAGCAACCCTTTTCACCGGTGCAATCGAAGAAGATACTCCTCAGACTAAGAAAATGAAAGGGCAGAGCCAGCCGCGTCCATGCCCGGGGGAGCGCTTCGGCCGCAGAGCAGCCCCCGAGAGGCTGCAGGAAGCAAGAGGGCCCGCCGGGCCAGCCCCGGAAGGCTGCGACAGTGGGAAGGGACGCAGCCTTCTCGGGGCTTAGCTCGGCTCGGCCAGGGAAGCCAGACGGAGCCCCGCGGTTAAACCCTGGGAGAGGGCGCCGCCGCCAAGGGTCGGCGGGGCGGGGCAGGCTGGACTTGGCTATCCCAGTCCAGCTGCCTCCGAGGAGTGCCCGGGGCGGTGTAATGGCGACGCGCCCACCCCGACCGGTCCCGGCTCCACTTCTCACCTTAACTCGAGTCACGCTGGCTTCCAGGCGCAGCTGCTGCACCACCTTCTTCATGGCCACCACGCTGGACGAGGCCGACATCGTGGGAGCAGAGACGGGCACGACAATACACCCACCCCCAACTTCCCGGCGCGGACCAAACTCTCCGGCTCGGCGACGCCTGCGCAACCGCTGCCGCGCCCAGAGCCGTGGCCTGGGCCTGGGTCGCAGCTGCCGCGGGGGGCGCTGCGCGACTGTGGGCGAGTAGTGGGGGGCAACAGTGGCAGCGTGGTTTGGTCGGGAGCCTCAAGCCCGGCGACAGCCTGGTGTCTTGGTTTCTCACTAGTGCTTGTGGTTCGTGACTGTACGCCCTCGAGCTCTGTGTGCCCGGGAAGGGGGAACCGCCTGGAAACCCCAAAACAAGAAACCCGTAAGTGGAGTTCTCAGTACGAGAAGGGCATGGACCTGCTGGATCAAGTCTGGAGGAGGGCCATGAAGATGATCAGGGGGCTGGAGCACCTGTACTATGAGGACAGGCTGAGAGTTGGGGAAGTTCAGCAGGGAGGAGAGCTCTGGGGAGCCCTTACTGTGGCCTTTCAGTACTTAAAGAGGCCTGATAAGAAAGATGGGGACAATCTTTTTAGCAGGGCCTGTTGCAACAGGACAAGGGATAGATTTGGTTTTAAACTAAAGGAGGGTAGGTTCTAGGATATAGGGAAGAATTTTTTTTTACAGTGAGGGTGGTTAAACAGTAGAACAGGTTGTCCTGAGAGGTGGTAGAAGCCCCACCCCTGGAAACATTCAAGGTCAAGTTGTTTGGGGCTCTGAGCAACCTGGTCTAAAGATGTTACTACATGCTGCAGGGGTGTTGAACTTGATGACCTTCAAAGGTCCCTTCCAACCCTAAGCATCCTATAATTCTGTGAGAAGGAAGGTTTGATCCTACTGTTGTATAGAGGGCAAAGAATAAGTGAGTAGAGAAAGTTGTGCAGCCCAACCACACTAAGTTCTATGATTATCATTTCCCCTCCTCCCCTCCATTTTCCTATAAAGTGGATTTAAAGTGAAGACAGTATGAAGACCAAGGTGGCAAATCTTGGTGATAATATCTAATGAGTTACTGGTTTGGAGCTTATTTTGAGATTTAATGAATGAAGTTACTAACTTTGCTCTTTCCAGCATGTTTGGGTTGTGACTACAGTTTGGAGTAGATGGGTGTTTACTGCAGAAAGTGTCCAGGAATGACCATGAAGCACAGAAAAATGGCATGAGGTGCCATGTTGTAATACAAAGTGTAATATCTTGCTTGTATACAGGGACTAATGGGAAAAAATTGTGCTGTAATCTGCTGTGTCTTTGGTTGGGAGTAAGTGGAGACATGATGGGATGTAACAGTCAGGTCATTTGTGAGAGCTCATTGCAGTGTAATTGTGAAGAGGCAAGCAAAGACACAGACCCTTTTAAGTAGGTGCTTCCCACTGACTTGAGGAAATCATAATTCCACTGCGCAGAGCCAGAGCAAGACATGAAAGGTCATCTGGAAAGTCTGGTCACTTGTGCTCAAGAAAAGGTGAATTAGAAGGAGCAGAGGTAGAATGGAGGGCTGGTAAGATGATCAGGAGAACAGCGAGGGTGTTCAGCAAGCTGAAAATCAGAAGGAGGTTTGTAACATCTGAAGTGCTAGAAGAGCCTTCAAAGTGAGAGCAGTGAGGAAAATTATAATAAGGTTAGGGTAGAACCATAAAAACATTTTTCTGACACAGTCGCCTGGCACAGATAGGTTTCCTCAGAATACTGTATGGCTGGCACAATGTGCTGTGCATGGGGCTTGGCTGCAGTTCACAATTATTGTCTCTCTATGAGAGGTAAGTCCAGACCCTGCAAGAATCCCATTTTGTGGAGATTTAGGTCTGTGTTGTACTTTGTACTTTGGAAAGTACAAGAAAAACAGTACAGTTGTGTAGGTAATTATGTACATTCGACATATTTTTATGAAAGAGGATAAAATGTTAAAAGGAAATACTCCAGGGAAGATCTCTCAGAGCTGCAGGGCTGTGATTTAGCAATTCCCCCAGTTCCTTAGGTGATACTCATTTGTGTAGAAGGTGTGGTTGAGTCTGTTTGTCTGCAGTTAGGTAAAAGTTTTCTGCCTCAGCGCAGAAACAACTTTTCCATTTCCCTAAATGTAAAGAAGAACAGTAAATGAAAGTAAAGGACATTAATGGATTAACTTCTCTTGTAACAGATTATAATGAAAGTCAGTCTTAAAGAATGTTTTGATCAACAAGAAAATTAGAAAGCCCGTCTGGCATTCGCTGTGATCAGGTGCAGGGACTAACATGTCGTCAAACATCACAGGTGAGATTTTTTTGTGCTTTTCCATAAAGATTGTTTAGTTTTAACAAATAATAATCATGATTAAAAAATCAAAATAAGTGACACTGCACCATTTCTAGAAGACCTGAGAGGAAAAAAATGTGCTTTTAAGCTTGCATATATAGAAAGTATTCTTTTCTGGTTTATGTTTAGTAACTCAACAGTTGCAGAAATTCCATATAGCTCATTTGCATGGCTTGTAGTTACAGGGAACTGTACAGTCCTTGTTAATATCACCAGATTTTCACTAAAAAAATCAAGACCTAGACATTAACAGTCCCACAACTACCACAGGTTTGAACACTAAGTGAACCTCGCTCCGAGCAGGCTTAGTTATTGTTTTTGCAGACATCAACAGGAGCATTTCTGTGCTTCCAAAGTAGCTAATATCATTAGAACTGTCAGATTTTTTTTTTTCCTCGTTGTTGGCAAAGTCCTGTGGTAGTACTGTTTGGATCAAGCTTCCAAGGCTTTGCATTTTTTATGAGATGAAAAAAGGTAGGATTTCAGCTGAAGTATTCTTGTAACCATGACACGCTCCAGTGTATCAGCTGTTTTGTAAGCTCTGCCCATTGCTGTCACAGTGGCATACAGCAGTAGCACAGGCTCTCTTTTCTCTCATTTCCATTATTGAGCTTGTTCAAATGTGACTTATTTTGATGTTGTCAGCTGGTACTGTTGATGCTGTTCTCACTATTTAATCCTCATTGTCAGATATAGTCTGTCTCTTCTAGTCCATTTGTGAACAGCAAAGAGACCATTCCTGTCTCCAGAAATTGAAAGACAAACAATATAGGAAGAAGGTTATAATGTATTTACAGTTAACAATCATCTGTTCTTTGTTTAGTTGTTGGTGCTCCATGTTTTCTATGTCCAAGAAGAAGTATGGAAGTTCAAGCTGAACACAATTCCTGTAGCTCTTACTAACCAGTTCATCTCAGCTGGATTTGTGAGTATAAGGCTTCATGTACATGGTAGGTTCTTTACATTGACCTTCAATCATTTAGTCGAGCTGTTGCCCTATAGAGCACAATTACATCTGTCAGAAGAGACTTGTTCTCTAATAATTGCTGGAGGGTAAGTTGTGCCTATGTCTAACATTGTATTTGGACTGTATCAGGCTTGTCTCCATTGCAGCTGTTGGTGTAGACCATTGAAATGCACACCCAGAGCACTGCTACTATTTCTGCAGAACAATTGATGTTGTAAAATCGCTGTCTTACGTTGTCTCCTTGAGCCTGATTATCAAAATCCTGAATCCTTTTCAGCAATGGGCCAGCTTCAAAACAGGGTGGTTTGATAACGATGGGGTACCCTGTCAATTCCTAGGAAGAGGGGTATGATGATCTGCCCTCTTTCAGTCTGAAGAAAGAGCTTAAGCTATGTTTCTCAAGGGGAAGCATTACAGCCCTTGCAACTACCAGCATATCTTCTTTCTTCTTCAGCAGTATTTCTGAAAGGTTGAGCACAAGACCATGTGTCCTGTGTGCTCTCAGATAGCTGTTTAGATGACTGACTTACTGAAAGAATATCCTGATCCTGGTTCCTGTGCCCAAACCTGGCACAGAGTTGCAGTTTTAATCTTTCTTAACTTTCAAAGTTTGTTTCATACTCCTAAACACTTTACTCACAAAATGTGTATGTATCTGGTGTGGTAAGAAGTTAGAGAAAAATCAAATAATGTAAAGATGCATATTGAAATTAAGCTTTTAAATGCACCTTGTCTGCTCCTATATAAAACCAGTTAATTTTGCTTGAACTGTGGGGAATATGGGTTTTAACTAATTTAAATTTAGGCTTGTTTTGTCCACTTAAGACAATATAGCTGGAAAGATTCACCACAGTCTGGTATGAGCATTTAGGGCAGAATGTATTAATTGTCTCAGCTTATTTTATTGAAAGGCTGCTCAAAACCAGAGGAAATAAGTGCATGTATCTGTTTTGTTTGCTTTTCAAGATTTTTCACCTCCAGCAGAGGTGTAAAATGCATGGCTGGAGTGGTAACTTCACATCATTTTGTGTGATTGGATATCTGTCACTGTCCTCTGTTCTCTAATGTAAATTTATTTCAATTCTGAGGCATCAACTTAAATTAGGATTCTCATTGATTTCAGTGGGTTTATAGATGCCTGGGTATTTGTTGCTTGCTATTGAGTCTTAAATAATTGCTAATTAAGTATTCTATGGGTATAGTCCTATGCTTCAGTGCATTAGCATTAGCAATAACTAGCATCTGGCGAGTCTACCACTGTCTTTAAAAACAAAAGAAATATTTTAAAATACCTTTTTTATATTACAGTCTGAGAGAGGGAACAGCAGTCTTGCTGGTACTAATGCTGTTTGGATGTTGTTGGTAGCACTGTCCAGTCAGCTTGACAGTCCTAGTACTGTCTGAGCTAACAAAGGATTCTTAGGTCTGAGTACAGGCCACTTCCATTAATCATTAAATAAGAGGAAAGTGTTAAGTTTATAATTGTCTGTGGCCTCAAGTTCTTGTTCCCATGAACTTGATTTCTCAGCCACTCTGATCTTTTCTTTATTCTTCATTCCTCACCACAGAAGCCATACTTTTGTTACTTCTAGGTGAGGTGGCTGCAGTAAACTCTAGTTTGCATTCCTTTTAAAGGAACATCGTGAACTAAATGACTTAGATATGGCTAGTCTTCTGCTAGCCTGTGGCAGCAAGTAAGAAATATATTCTTATGTGTTCCTGGCAGATCACAGAATCATTAGGGTTGGAAAGGACCCTCAAGACCATCTAGTACAAACGATAGCCCTACACTACTCTTGTCCCTAAATCATACCCTGAAGAACCACATCTATCCTCTTCTTAAAAACCTCCAGGGATGGTGACTCCACCACCTCCCTGGGCAGCCTATTCCAATATCCCACCACTCTTTCAGTAAAGAAATTCTTCCTAATATCTAATCTAAACCTACCCTGGCACAAGTTAAGCCCATTCCCTCTAGTCCTGATCTAGTCTAGATGCATTGGCAAATAATTTTCAAATAAATTTTTGCCCTAGATCTCAGGTGCTGTATACCTTAGTATTTTTTTCTCATCTCCTACATACATTATAGCTACTTTAGATATTTTCTGTGCTGTTCACAAATGCCTTGGATTTAGATTTCCGTGCCAGTTTGAGTGGACATTGTCAGTGAAAGGTGTGCAGTGTTAGAATTGTCTCTAAAAGAGCCTTCTTTTGTTTGGCTTCAGAAAACCATTCAAGGGGCATATCTTCAGTGAGACATCAGCTTGAAGAAATGATAGTGAATGAGAGATACTTGAATTATAGATCATCTCCGTTCTAACATTAGACCTTGGAAGGATGTGTATTGAATTATGGATCCATCTCTTACATATTTCTCCATACGTTTGACATAAATTACATTAAGGTTAATGTCTGCAGCAAATGTGGACAAAAAGTGGTCAGGGAAGAAGTAAACAGGAGCTAAATGTACAGGAACCAAACAGTGTGGCCTAGATGTGAACCACCCTACAGACTTCGGTCTCCTGTGCTGCATTCCTGTGCTTCAAGACAGATTTGTGACCTTGAGGAGGGGCCTCTTAAGTCCAGAGTGTTTGAAATAATGCAAGGGAGGCATTGTAGCCCACTGAAGTACTGTGCTTATGAGATGAAACTGAGGGTGTTTTTCCATATCTAGTGAAATGAAGGCATGTAGGACTGTTTGAAAGTGCAAACAAACCCTCACAGGTTAATGTTGAAGACCTGTCCAAGTTGAAGGGATGGCACATTTTTGTCTATATTGTTTACTGAGAATGGCATGTACTATCCCCCAAGATAGGTCTGTGCTTTGCTTGAAGAGTGGTGGCTGCCTGGGCCAAAATTATGCTAGATAGTATACTAACACTTAATCTGCATGGGTGATTAACAGTCTCAGGCTTAAATTTGTTTCCTGATTTATTTTACATGGCAGCGTAAGAGCAATTAGAATTGTCTGTATTGTGCTGCAGAACTTTTGTGTGCCTCTTACATGTTTGGTTTTATTCTGTGGATATGCTTTTTATTCTGTAGTGGTTTTTATACTGAGCTCTTTACTAACCTATTACTTTAATATTTGCATGGTTTCCAGAAGTACATTAAATGATGCAATTTGAATTTGCGTCAGCTCTCTCATCCTCTAACGCTGGTGGAAATGTTCACACTACAGTGTTGGTTTTGATTTAAAGCACATTTGCATGTATGCATGCCCACACCCAACTGGAAGATGAAAAGAAAAAAATGTTTGAGAAGATGAAAATCAAAAGAGTATGCCTGTTACTTAAAGTGGACAGTGATGACATCTCCTCTAGACCTTAGTGCTTGAAGGGGTTTGTTCTACAGTCCTGGACTGACCCCATGAAATTTTGTCACCTGTGTGGAAATGCATGTCTGTAGTTTCCAGTGGTTTTGTTATTAATCTGCAGATGAGCAAGAGAATTCTGAAAGAGTTGTTTTCAAATTTCAGTTACTCCCATGTTCTTCCTTTGTATGGGGTTCCTAAGATACAAATATTGCTAGCTAATGTTATGACAGCCCTTGTAATACAACCTACCATAATGTGGTACAGTGTTCTGACTCTACCACACCAATGCTCTCTGGCTGTTATGTAATTAGGTTCAATTCTAGGACATAGTTCCCATTTTTGGTCATTCTGTCTGTGCAAGCCAGTATGTATATAGCATTATCTTCCCCCTTTTACTAGCTAGCCATCATTATTTGATCTTACAGATGTATTAATGAATAACAACATGACTTGGGGGTCATGATAGATGAAAAGCTGGGCATGAGCCAGCAATGTGCACTTGCAGCTCAGAAGACTAACTGTGTCCTGGGATGCATCAGGAGAGACATGACCAGCAGGTTTAAGGAGGTGATTCTGCCTCTCTATTCTGCCCTTGTAAGGCCCCATCTGGAGTACTGTGTACAGTTCTGGGCTCCTCAGCATAAAAAAGATGTGGACCTCTTGGAGCGGGTCCAGAGGAGAGCCACAAAGATGATCAAAGGACTGGAGCACCTCCCCTACGAGGAAAGGCTGAAGGAATTGGGGTTGTTCAGCCTGGAGAGGAGAAGGCTTAGAGGGGACCTTATAGTGGCCTTTCAGTACCTGAAAGGGGATTATAAGGCAGAAGGAGAGAGACTTTTCTGCTGGTCTGATTGCAACAGGACACGAGGGAATGGCTACAAGCTGAAGGAGGGGAAATTTAGGCTGGAGATTAGAAGGGGGTTCTTTACCCAAAGGGTGGTGAGGCACTGGAACAAGTTGCTCAGAGAGGTTGTGGAGGCCCTATCCCTGGCAGTGTTTAAGGCCAGGCTGGATGTGGCCCT